>JAAGKR010010176.1:7169-23744 GCA_011419295.1 Clarias macrocephalus | reverse complement strand
CACACACACACACACTGTACACACACACACACACACACACACACACACACTGTACACACACACACACACACACACACACACTGTACACACACAGACACACACACACACACTATACATGCACTGCACACACACTGTACACCCACAAACACTATATACACACACTTTACACACACTGTACACAAACACTCGCGCGCGCACACACACACACACACACACACACACACACACACACACACACACACACACACACACACACACCTGTATACACATACTGTATACACAGACAATATACACACACTGTACACAAACTGTACACACACATACACACACTGTACACGCACACTACACATACACACACACTATACACACACACACAACACTATACACAAACACTGTACACACACACTGTATATTCAATTAAATTCAATTAAATTTATGTGTTTAGCGCTTTTAACAATTGTCCCTGTCACAAAGCAGCTTAACACAATCAATACACCCTGCTAAGTATTGCACTCTTACACACTGTATTAAGGCAAGGCCAAATTCCTTACTTTTCCTTTTTCTGAAGACATTAGGTTGAAGTGTGATGACGTTGTTACGTTTTTACGTCTTAACGTTGTAGCCCGCAGAGATTTTGTGCGGGTCGATATAAAGCACTGAAGAGGTGAATGAGAACTGAGCAACGTTTCGTTTGTTGCTATATGCGAGTGATGGTGAACTGCGCACTCGGACTCAACAGGTTATGGGGCCAGAATTGAAATAAGTCATACGCGACGTATTACGCATTATTCAATAAAGGTAACGGATTAGCAAGCAGAAATGGCAAGAAGAGTGTCAGGATCTCTGGCACCGCAGTTTCTGTTTGATGGATCTGAAGATAAATATGACCTTAAGGAAACAAACTGCTGGGTCATTTACATACATTAAAGTTAATAGATACTATTTTACAAGAGCCAGTTGACGCTAATGCTGAACAGATAGCCGAAGATAGATGGAAGAATGCTGACTGTAATGCTGAACTAATAAGACTGAGAGATGATAAAAGCCTATCACCAAAAAGACATAAAGCTGCTGATGATGGCAGAAAAGCCCTAAAAATACAAAAAGAAAAAAGAAAAAAAAAAAAGCTACGCATGACGGGCAACGAGAGTGTTACCGACTACCTAATAAAAGAGAACATCATTACAGCCCTGGGAGAGGCGGGAGAAAGCATGAGTGATGGGCTTAACATAGCTATGATTCTCCGGACTCTTTCAAACCACTAGCCGTTCACATAACGCAAAACGAGGACAATGTTACATTCCCAGACTTTAAAAGAAGATTGCAGATTTACGAGGAGCCAGAGAAAATGAAAAGAGAGTCCACGGACAACGTGATGAAAGCACACACGAGACAAGCACGAGGCCCTTCAAAGCCAAACACTAAGGATAGCAGAGATGAAGATACCAATGTGACATGTTACTAATGTGGAATAAACGGACACAAAGCAAGAAAGTGTTTTAAGAGTGTGGTGTAATCATTGTAAAAATAACACACATGCAGAATTCTTGTGCAAGAAAAAGGGAGATACAGTAAAAAAAAACAAGGGACTGACTATGATGAAACATTCTGACCCACAGCTGACATGTCTAATGTGAGAGTGGTTATGCAAAAGGCAGCATGAGAAAATGTAATCTTGCATCAGATGGACGTTAAGACAGCCTATTTGCATGCACCAATTGATCACGAAATTTATATGGAACAGCCAGAAGGCTATGAACAAGAGACTGAGACAGGTGAAGAACTTGCATACAAGCTTGAGAGATCGCTTTATGGTCTTAAACAATCAGGCAGACTGAGGATGGTTTTACACAAAACCCAGCAGATAACTGTGTGTGTACAAAAGAAATGCATAATGAGAAAGTAATCCTGATAGTACGGGCAGATGATCTAATCATAGAAACTAACAACGAAAGTATTCTGGAAAGTGTTCAGGGAAGGCTTAGTGAAAAGTTCAAAATGAAAGATTTGGGAAGGTTGAAATATTTCCTGGGGATAGAATTTGAACAGACAGAAGGTCTAGTTAAAATGTCACAGGAGAAATTTGTGAGGAACATTCTAGATCGATTTGATATGCAGAACTGTAAACCTAGACAAACTCCATGTGAATATAAGTTAGAATATTCAAAAGATGCGGAAAAAAATGAAAGAGCCAAGGAAATTCAGAGAGGCAGTGGGAAGTTTAATCTTCCTGTCCACTTGCACGCAACCAGATTTGAGTTTTGTCATCAGTAGACTATCTCAGCATTTTGCTGAACTGCCAATTCAACACTGGAACACAGTAAAACAGGAAAAGTATCTACTTATAGCAGCTACTCACAGGTGTGGGCACATACCAATACGCACAACCAAAGGTGCATGAGGACAACCAAGGTACCATAGCACTAGCCAGAAACCCAATCTGTAGGCAAAGGTGCAAACACACTGACACCAAGTACCATTTCATAAGAGAAAGTGTAAATGATGGCAAGGTAATGCTGGAGTTTTGTCCCACTGAGAAAATGCTTGCAGACGTCATGACAAAGCCAGAAAGGAAAGAGGTTTATTCAAGACATGTTTGGCATTTAAGAGTGTGAAAAATGTATGTTTACATTATTTATGTAAAAGAAAAGCCCTATTTGTTCTTATTGTTTTTCTGACAATACAGTGAGCGAGTGGGGATGCTAAGTATTGCACTCTTACACATTGTATTAAGGCAAGGCCAAATTCCTTACTTTTCCTTTTTCTGAAGATATCAGGTTGAAGTGTGATGACGTTGTTACGTTGTTATGTCTTTACGTTGTAGCCAGCAGAGATTTTGTGTGTGTGGAATAAAGCACTGAAGAGGTGAATGAGAACTGAGCAACGTTTCGTATGTTTCGTACACATATACTATACACACACTGTACACACACACTCTGCTCCTGTTTGCTGGTGGGTGCCAATACTTTCACCCCAGTGAGTGATGCCACAGTACTGTATACACTGTAAAAAATGCTGGGTTGTTTCTGTAAACACATTGTTGGGTTATTTACACATGAACACCTGATTGGGTTATTTTGACCCAACAACTGGTTTATTCTTTATTTCTCCAAACGGCAGCCTGCAAGATGTTCGAAATATTACTGTTATTGTGTCACAAAGTGTAATTTTAAGAGTAGTTTAAGCGAGAATGTATGTGTGTACAGCTCAAAACCTCCATCAGTTATTCAAGATAGTGTCTGTTTTAAAAATTGCTCAGAGTTTTCAGAGATTTGAGCTCCAGGCGGTCCTGCGGTGCTCCGCGCTCATGTAGCCGCCCAACGCTGCCTCACCACAGAAAGAACTTCTGAAAACGACCGCTGGCTGTGGTGTCTCTGCTGTGGTTAAAACAGCGGATTTATTTCATTTTGTGTATTTCTAACAGGTCATCTTTGGTATAATACGGTTATAGTATAATATATCGCGGCTGTGTTACGCTTCCTGTACGCCGCGTTCTATTTGCACTATACCCGGAGTCCTCAAACCCTCGAGTGTGCACTTCCAAGTCAAGTCCACTCTTTGCGTTGCTAGAATTGAGACACGGCATGAGGAACTTTCTAGATTCTTCACTTCTGAAGCGAGGGAACACGAGGCCACTTAATGCTGGCAGGATTTTATAGTACGTTTATATGAATTTTTACCTAAATTTTAAATGTTGTAGTTGTTGTAGGAGCTCATTTCCATGTTTATTCGCTGTTCCACCTTTTAAGTCAGACTTAAAAGGTGGAAATGGAGCTGTGGGAAGGTCATGTTTTTATATTCTGTGCCAACAGCCGGCTATAATGTATTTCATGATAAAAGTGCGTTTGTAGCACACACAAATAAAAACAAAACAAAACAAAAAAAAAAACTAAATTTACTGAATGTAATCTTAAATGTAATTTTAGGTAAATTACTAGTAATCTTCGCTAAAGCTGTGCGTGTGGAAAGTCTCTTGGCATATTTTATAATATGAGGTTTTTCCGCTGTTGTAGGCATCGCTATTGATACAGACTCTTTGGTGAAGGCTGTTGATGTTTGTTTTAAAGTTTTTTTGTTTGCCTTTGATGTTAAATACACAAAGCAGCGTCTTCTCACCTGAGAGTTTCTCCAACATACTGTAGATCATATTGATGGACACGAGTCCTCATCTGTTAAGTTTTGTGTTAAAAAGGACAACAGTTTTTTCACCCCACATTTAATCAATAATATTTTAAAAAGTTTTATTGTTTTGTTTTTAATGCCATTTTGAAGGAAATTAAATAGTAAAAATATTTTAAAAACTAATAGTTAAACTATTAAGATGGGGAATGTTTGATGTCATGTGGGTTTTATAGGATTTGTACTGAAATGTCTATAATAAAATGTTTAAGCAATTCAAATCAGTTTTACAGGGGCCTCTTTTTTATTGTTTTACAGAGTGTTAATGTTACATTTATTTTATATTTAACAAATGGTCACCTTAGGAATATATGGTTCTGTCTGACATTTCTGTCAAAATTGAGTTGTTCACATTTTCTTATTCTGTGACAATCTATTTACATTATGTGTTTTGGGTCTTCTTTGAAAATATATATTTTTCAAAAGTCAAATGGAATGTGTCAAAAGAGTCAATTTACCCCACTGGTTGGGTCAAATAAACACCCCAGAATTCTGGGTTAAAAGGTGAAACGCAGCACTTGGGTCAAAACAACGCGTGCCCTGTCCAGTAGTGACCCACCGGCTGGGTTATGGTTGGGTTGTTTTTTAACCCAGCAGCTTTAGAGTGTATAATGAGGTCAAGTGTGTGTGTGTGTGTGTGTGTGTGTGTGTGTGTGTGTGTGTGTGTGTGCGTGTGAGCGAAATAAAGAAATCCTACGTTTGTCCCTGAGGAAGGAGAGCAGCATGGTGTCTGGGTCCGCGTCTCTCACCATCACCTGGAGACAAAACACACACGCACGCGCGTTTACACTTTAGTTACAAAGTAATAAAGCAAGCGCACGTCTGCCATAACAGATGAAAGGGACTCAGCACGCGCCACATTCCAGCGCACATGACGCGCGGTCCCCCGCCATAACCCCCCCCATCCCCCCACCCCGCCGGTTCCCCCGGTACCTTTCTCCCGTTAACGTAGACACACAGCACAGCACTGTCCCCCTCAGCAGCCATGTTGGACACTTGAGTTGGACTAAGAACCAAGTGTGAGGACAGAGAGCCCTGACCAGATGCTCCACCTTCACCCCAGAGCTCCTCCTGCTTCTCCCTTACATAACTACACACTCCTCCTCACATCTCCACACACACACACACACACACACACACCCCATGCACTAAACTACCAGTGTCGGGTCACACACTGCTGTATTTCTACACTCCTGCAGTTGCCACAGAGCTTCTCAGACTTCTTCATGTTTAAAGGTCAGAATCTGATTCGTGTTCAGGGTCAAAGGTCCGGATCAGTGATAAGCAAATGACGCGCTTATAACTTACAAATTAGATTCGGGACTAGTGGAAAAGTACCACAGACACTTCAACTGTAAAGCAACTTACATTCAAGTGTCAGAAATATTCAAAACACATCCAGGGGAGTGCAAAAGTAATGGCACTGTTTGGCTGTAAATTGTACAAGTGCAACATGTTCACTCACTCACCAGCACTATGATTTTTTTCTCCCCCATATTATCCACATATACAGGTATGTAGTCCTTAAAGCTCAGAACATTTTAGCCATTGTTATTATTATTATTATTATTTATTTTTATTTTTTATGAACATACATGTGCATCTCAATAAATTAGAATATCATCGAAAAGTTGATTTTTTTCAGAAATTTTATTCAAACAGTTCAACTACTCATACATTATAGATTCATTACACACAGACTGATAAATAGCTAATTAAAACCCAAAATCTCAGAAAATTTTAATATAACTTAATACCAATAAAATAAAAAATAATAATAAAATAAAAGATTTTTAACACAGAAATGTTGGACTAATGAAAAGTATGAACATGTACAGCACTCAGTACTTGGTCGGGGCTCCCTTTCCATGAATTACTGCAGCAATGCGGCGTGGACGCAGGCGATCAGTTTGTGGCACTGCTGAGGTGTTATGGACGTCCAGGTTGCTCTGATATCAGCCTTGATAGGTTGCGCTGACCTGTCCCTGATAAAACACAGTGGACCAACACCAGCAGATGACACGGCTCCCCAAACCAGCACTAACTTCAAACTTTACACTAGACCTCAAGCAACTTGGATTCTGTGCCTCCTCGCTTCCTCCAGACACAGGAACCTTGATTTACAAATGAAATGAAAAATTTTATTCCATTTGAAAAGAGGACTTTGGCACACTAAGCAACAGTCCAGTCTTTTCTGTCCTTAGCCCAGGTAAGACACCTCTGACGTTGTGTCTGGTTCAAGAGTGGCTTAACACAGGGAATGCGACAGTTGTAGCCCATGTCCTGAATATGTCTGTGTGTGGTGGCTCTTGAAGCAGAGTCTCCAGCTGCAGTCCTCTCCTTGTGAGTCTCCCCCAAATTCTTGAATGGGTCTCGTTTCACAATCCTCTCAAAGCTGTAGTTATCCCTATTGTTTTTGCACCTTTTTCTTACCAATTTTTTTCCTTTCATTCAACTTTCCATTAATGTGCTTGGATACAGCACTCTGTGAGCAGCCAGCCTAATGAACCAGACTGAGAGACCACTTAAAGGCCCAGGAAACCTTTGCAGGCGTTTTGAGTTAATTAGCTGATTACAGCGTGACACCAAGTGTCTCCAATATTGAACTTTTTCACAATATTCTAATTTTCTCAGATACTGAATTTTGGGTCTTCATTTGCTGTAATTCATAATTATCAAAATGAAAAGAAATAAACTACTGAAATATATCAACCTGTGTATAATATATGAGTTTCACTTTTTAAAATGATTACTGAAATTAATAAATGTTTCAATTATATTCTAATTTATTGAAATGCGCCGGTAAATAGGGCTCAGGATTGTGCAGTATAGAGTCATTTATTGTTTTTTTCAGCACTAAATATTCAATATGATAAACTGAATTTGAGTTAATTTTGACCAACATGACTGAAAAACAAAATGGAAAATGGCTCACAAAGGCAAAGAAATAGCACAGATACACATGATCACATGTTTTTTATTGTTGTTTTCAGTTGTTTCGATGACCAAATAATCATAATAATATGCTCATTTTGAGAGTTCAAAATTTTTGCGATGTCATTCCCATAATCTGTTCTTGGTAAAGCATTGGTGGAGCATGTACGTATGTCGGATTTGTTCTTAAGTAAATAAAGTGAATCTTAGGCTGTGTCCATATGTAGGCAGGTATTTAAAAAAACATAGGTTTTCCTCTGCGGTTTTGTCCTTTCATCCACATGCAAACGCAGTTTTGGTCGTTAAAAACTGAGCTTGTGGAAAACTTCGTCCAAACTGAATAGTTTCCAAAACTCCATTTTCAGCGGTGTTGTGTGTACAGGGGGAAACAGAGATTTTGGCTTGTTGTCACATCACCTCATGTGCCAGTGATGCTGATTTGACATCAGCTATGTATATTTGTGCAATAGTGGACTTATGTACAGTAAACCAGTGACTGTGTTAACGGTGCTTACTGGACTTTTTACATGCATGTACGTACACACGCAGTTACTCACACATTACGTTAACGAACAGAGGTGCCTGAAAAATGGAAAGCTCACTGCTGCTACATTTAAAACTCAGAAGACGGAGACCGCACAGACAGCGACGGCAGTTTTGGAAGCGACCCAGTCGGGCTTCTACAAAGCGCAACCAGTAATGTTTTGTCTAGGCTTTTGATTGGCCCCCTGTTGATTGATGCTCCTAATAGCACTTAACAGGGTGTTTTGCATTTTCATGTGGACAAAGACATTTTTTAAATGTAGGCTGTGTGGACAGAATTATTCCAAAAAACGAAGAAGAAAAATCTCCATTTTTAAAAATACCCAGTTACATGTGGACGTGGCCTTATACGTCCTTGACACAAACATATAATGTAAAGCATAACAATCCATTTGACCAAACCTCTGTCCCCTTTCCCCACACTGCCATCATGTGGCCAAAAACCATAACCGCGCCTAAGGAAATGAATCTGACACATGTCAAATGTAACAGTGTCGTCTCTAAGACTCGGATTGTGACATCCTCATTAGACAGAGGACAAAATGTACCTTTTTCATGCCCGCAGAATAGAACGTGAATGTCTGTTAGCTACTAACTAACTCATTAATTTTGGTTAGCCGACCCTTGAACTTAACGTTAAACGCCACATTAGGCTTGCTGTAACCATCTCCAAATAGACTACAAAAATAACTAATTTATTACACTGACTTATTGCCTTCCTAACACGGGTTGTGGCCTGGTTCTGGACTGACCTGTCAGTAGCCCTGGTCTAATAAATAGTTTGCGTGCCCGCAGCTCGAGAGCAGTTTGAGATGTGTACTATTAAGTGATATTACAAGACTTTTTAAACAGTATGATCCTAAATGTAACCCCCATAAGAAGTTCAGTTCTTATAGGAATGTAATGATTATAATTAATAATGTAAATATATGATTATATTAAAATTATTGTGATTTCATATTATAATATAACTTCCTTGAAATTGGAAATCTGCCTAACAATAGTTGAGCAGTCCTGTGTAGATAATTGTGATTGGCTAAATATTTCAAGCTCCGCCCCCAGCCCACAATACACTGTGTGTGCAGGAGTGCAGCGGGAGATTGTGATGGAGATTGTGAGCTAATATTAAAGAGCTATTAAGCTGCATAAACTTAGCTAAATTGTTGCTAGTGTGCAGAATTAGGAAAAGAGAAGCTTATGCATCAGGAAGAGGTGCCAAAGTATTGTCAATTGTATTTTTGTTAGTTTGGAATTAAACATTTATTGAATCTCGGTGAGTACAGATTTATAATCACATGTAAGATTGAAGGCTGGTTATACTTTGAGTTATTCTGTGTTTTATGTTGTATTTCACCATTAATAAGTGTAATTTCATTGTATTGGATGTGGACACTGATACAACACGTGTTATTCTTATGTTAGCATGTGTGCAATGGAGGATGCTAATTGCTGTATTGTAATTTAACATTGCAATCCATGTCTGATGATATTAATATGAACCATATAACAATATATGTTCAATTATCTGGAAGGGTTAGATTTATTAATGGCTTATTTTAGTTAATTATATAAATGTGTGCATCATTCTCTGTGAAAATCAGGAGAATTCAGGAATTATTGCAATTCTATATTTATGTGCATTTGGTTTTAATGCTCATGATCAAACTATTTAAGTGATATACATGTGCCTGTTTTATATAGGCCAGGTTTTTTGGATCATTAGAATTTCTGTTCTGGATAGAAGATGGCGAGCCACCCAGTTTGAATTGGTGACCTTCAATTGGTTTGTGCAGAACGTCCTTACATCCAGCATTCGGTAGGACTGTGCAAATACGACCTATGGAATTATTTTTCTAGGAACTTTATTACTTGGAACCTAAAGAAACTTGTGAATTGGAACTGATCTGAGCTCAGCAACGTGAACTGAATGGACAGAACTGGTGATCCTTAATTCACCCAGTAGTACACCTACACTGATAAATTACACACACACACACACACACACACACACACACACACACACACACACACACACACCTGTTATTGTTATTTACTTTTTTTTGTAATTGCTGTTCAACTAATACAAGTAATATTTTGGTATTCAAGTGTTGTTTTTATTTCAGAACATTAAATGAGTTGTTAATTTAGAGTTAGACCATTGTATATATTTACTGTATTTAAATAAGCGAACCTAGTGTGTACTTACCCATAGCAGGGTTACATAAACATGAGTTTTTTTTTTTTTTTTTTTTTTACATGTAAATGTGCACATTGTATTAAGTATGAATGAATGCATGATGTATTGCAAAAAAAACAATGCATTCAGTGGCATGCCTGGAAAATGGGTCAATGGATTATGCAGGGTCAACGGCATGGGGTAGTTTTATACATGAAGGAAAAAAGTATCCGTGTGGCACAAGAACGTGTTTTATTCGGAATAACTTTTAATTGAATAATTAATGATCATGATATAATTTTTCTACAACCTGAATGTTTTGCATAAAACATATAATTTATACAAACAAATAATAAAAGAAACTTTCTTTCAGCTGCTTCTGTCAAGGGGTCACCACAGCAGACCACCTGATCTGCACAAATCTTGACACAGGTTTTATGCCAGATGCCCTTACTGACACAACCCTCCAATTTTTTCTACCTGGGCTTGGTACCAGCACTGCATGCAGTGGCTGGGTAGTATGGGGTGTGGCACCCATCGACAGTAGGGCTGAAACCCAGATCTGAAGATTACAAATCAGCAATCTGAGCCTTAGCCATCTGAGCCATCACTTTCTTGAACAAATAATAAATAAATGAAATACCTAAAATGTAGATGGATTGTCACAGATATGCTCAAATATGTGTTTGAAGCCAAATGGGACGTTTGATTGGGCAGAATAACAAAACACATTTCTGAAGGTAAAAACTCCCTTAATTTCTCTATATAATTCCCTGCTACACTAATTCACTAGCTGAATGTTTACAATCACTTTTATGCCTTCATTCAGCGGAAAGTTTCTGGTTTGACAACAATCCCCCTTGTATTAATACTAATTCCAGTTTTAAGTGTATAAAATACTAATAATTTTTGTTTGAATAAACAAAAATATTGCTTCCTGATTTGTATTATGAGTTTGCGTGTGCTGCTGAAAAACATTTAGTGTCATCTTGTCTTGTTTGATCTCTTGTCACGCCAGCTAAAGCAGCAGATCCAACAAAACCATATCGCCTACAAAAATGGCGGAAACGAGCTGCAATTCCCAACCGACACCTTCCAAGTCACCTGAATTCTAGATCACCTGCACCCAGGTGCTTAAATAGGACTCAGCAATGGAGAGACTTCGCAAAGTATACGCTCTCGTGAGTTTTCCTGATGTTACCAAGCCTTGATTATCGTGATAGCCTTATTGTGTATGACCTTGATCCATTATTATCTTCTGAGTTAATAAATCTGGCCCTTTTTACCTGCACCCCCGTCCTCCTCCACGTCATTCCTGACAGAATACTTTGCCATCATGGACGCAGCAGTTGAATTAAACGTGCGAGTCATGTCTGCCAGGATCTCACGCAGATTCGGATGGAAATGATGCAAATGCAACAGGAATTTAGAAATGATGCAAATGCAACATCACATCGCATGAAGGAACTTCTAGAGCAGCTACAAGCCACCTGCTCTGCTTGTGACTCAGGTGATCACTCCACCCGCTACTCCCACTGCTACACTCGTCACACATCCCGACAAATATGCCGGAGATCCAGCAGAATGCCAGGGCTTCATTCTCCAATGTTCTCTTTACTTTGCTGAACAAGAAAACATCAGTGATCAAGGAAAAATTGCTCAGTTTATCACTCTTTTGGCACTTAAGTGGGCCACGGCAGTATGAAATCAAGGAAGAGAAAACACCACTTCCTTTCAACATTTTCTCTAACTTTTTAAACAAGTTTTCGACCATGCTCCAGTATGTAAGGAGATAGGTGAACAGCTGCTAACATTCCACCAAGGCAAACACAGTGTCGCTGAGTATACGCCGAACTTTCGTACACTTGCTGCCGGTAGTGGATGGAATGAGCCAGCTCTAAAAGGGGCATTTCGCAGAGGGCTCAATAAGGAAATGCTCAGCCTTATATTGGCAACTGTCCACTACGAGAGAGTAGGAGAGGAAGGGAGCGCTCTGGCACAGCCCCACCACAATGCCCAGTGAGTGAAGCAATTAACTGCTCTTTACCTAACTTAAGAATCCAGATAACACACTCAGAAAAAACCTGTTTCGTTTCAGCATTAATTGATTCCAGAGCCGCAGGCAATTTTATCAATCGGGCAACTGATGAAAGAGGATTCCACTAGTAAACCTATCTCACCCAATCAACATCGAGGCACTGGACGGCGGACCAAACGGAGGAGGGACTGTCACTCACTGCACTAGACCAATTTCACTTTGTGTGACTGCGTCCCATTGCGAAAACATATCCTTCCTGATCACTATATCCACCTGATTTCCGGTTATACTAGGATTTCCCTGGATGCAGAAACATGACCCGATCATTTCCTGGAAGGCAAGAGAAATCATCCAGTGGTCAACATGGTGCCAAATCCACTGAATCTCAAAGCATCACATTATGGCAGCCTCCACTTCAGTCGGAAGCCCGGAATCTACCACATAATTATTTCCACAAGATATGAGAAATTCAAGAACGTTTTCAGTAAAGAAAAGGCAAGTGGTCTACCTCCGCATCGACCATATGACGGAGCCATTGAGCTATTAGAGGGAACAACTCTTCCCAGAGCACGAATTTACTCCCTCTCATAGAAGGAAACCAGCGCAATGGAAGAATACATCTCAGAAGCCGCCCAACAAAGATATATTCATCCATCCACATCTCTAGCTTTCTGAAAAAAAAAAGGGTGTGGGTTAAGGACCTATGTGTACTATAGAGAATTAAACATGATATCAGTAAATTACCGCTATCCATTACCCTTAGTACTGGTAGCCTTGGAGCAACTGATATAAGCAAGAATATTCACTAAACTTGACCTGAGAAGCGTGTATCATCTAATCCGCATCGGACAAGGGGATGAAATGCGAGTTTCACAAGAAGATCTCCTTCCTAGGCTACATTACAGACCCTGAGGGGCTGCAAATGGATGAGAAAAAGGTAACAGTAGTCAGAGACCGGCCAATACCAAAATCAGTGAAGGAGCTACAATGCTTCCTGGGTTTTGCAAACTTTTACAGACAATTCATCCAAAATTTCAGCAAAATTGCAGCTCCAAGGCCAACTTTACTAAGGAAGCCAAGAAGAAAATTGAAGAAGAAGAAGAGGCATTTTTCAAGCTAAAGGGGGGCCTTCATCTCTGGCCCCATCCTAAAACATCCCGACCCGTCGAAGCCATTCAATGGAAGTTGATGCATCTGAAACAGGAGTGGGGGCAGTATTATCACAGAGATTTGGAGAAAGGCCTGTAGCTGGCGCTATAATAGGTATGTACGATACAATGGAAGGAGGTGAATGGGTGAGATTTTCTTTTATTGATTTAATTTAGTTATTGCACAAATATTAAAGTAATGGGTAACTTAGTATTGTAATTAAATGTTTGCTTGTAAAATTAACAATGCTGTAGATAAAATTTATACCTGTACGAGTCATGTGATAGCGCGACCCGGAAGTGTGAGAGAACAGTACAGGAGAGGAAAGTTACAGAGGAGTCAGAGAAATACGAGAGAAATACGAGAGAACAAAGATAAAGGAATAAAGTTCACCTGCAATATTATTCTACTACTGGTCGAACAGGCGCACACGGTAAATACTTGTGAAGCTGTTATTGTTATGTAATGTATCGTTACATATGGAATGTACAATTTGAGTTTATTATTGTGATGAATGTGAATTTGAAATACTGAATTTGTTTTATTTTAGTTTTCACGGTGTTCCATCAGTCTTTCATAACCTGTATGAAGGAAATAAACGTTTGTGGATATCAGTTTGAAGCGTGAAGTCCTTTTGAGCAGACCGGAGTAGTTACAAGGCCCATGCTTCACCCTGTCGCTTTCACGTTCTAAAAACGTGAAACTACGTTCCGAATGTAACTATGATGTGGGCAATCGAGAATTACTAGCAATAAAGCTTGCTCTTGAGAAATGGCGCCACTGGCTCAAAGAAGAGGAACACCCATTTATCATCTGCACAGATCTAAAGAACCTCCAATACATCAAAGCAGCCAAACAAATTTATGCCAGACAAGCAAGATGGGCACTCTTTTTTTTTTTTTACAAGATTTCATTTCGTCATATCTTATTGTCCTAGATCCACGAACACAAAGGCTGATGCCCTATCACATATACACGAAGCCCCGCCTCAGGAGGACAGAGACGAAGAAATCATACCCGAGCACCAAGTCGTGGGAGCAATTCTTTGGGAAGTGGAAAAAGAGTTCCCAGCCTCACGAACCCCAGAACTGTGTCCAAAGGGCAAGAAGTTTGTCCCTACACACACATGTAAGAAGCTGATTACCTGGGAACATACAGTCTTATACAAAAGTTTTGGTGATTTTTTAATTGAAAAGATGTTAACACAGTCTCTCTTGTAAATGGAAAAAATGCACAATATTTTCAGCAAACAATGATGCATAGTTACTTTTTATGTCATAAATTGAACAAAGATAAAAATAAAAATAAAACATTATTGTGGCACTGTGCAAAAGTTTGGGCACCCTACATAATCAGTACTTAGTAACGCCTCCTCTGGCAGATATCACAGCTTGCAAACGCTTTTTTATAGCCGCTAAAAGTTTTTGAATTCTTGTACTTGGGATTTTCTCCCGTTCTTCCTTGCAAAAGGCTTCTAATTCTGTAATATTCTTTGGTCATCTTGCATGCACTGCTCAATTTTAAGATCTACCCACAAATTTTCAATGATGTTTAAATCAGGGGAATGTGATGGCCGTTCTAAAACCTTCAGCTTGCGTGTCTTGAGGTTTTCCATATTGGATTTCGAGGTAAGTTTAGGATCATTGTCCTGTTGTAGAAGCTCCTCTTTTCAACTTCAGCTTTTTTTACAGATGCTGTGATGTCTGCTTCCAGAATTTGCTGGTATTTAGTGGAATCCATTCGTCCCTCCACCTGTGCAATGTTTCATGTGCCACTGGCTGCAACACAACCCTAAAGCATGATAGATCCGCCCCATGCTTAAAAGATGTTCTTTTCATGAAATGCTGCTCCTTTTTCCCCCAAACATGCCTTTGCTGATTGTGGCCAAATAGTTTTTTATTTTAACTTCATCAGTCCACAGCACTTGTTTCCAAAACAAATCAGGCTTCTGTAGATTGATCTGTTGCAGACTTCTGATGTTGGATTTTATGATGGAGATGCAGGTAAGGTTTTCTTCTGCTGACTCTTCCATGAAGGTCTTGTCGGTGTAAGCATCGCTGCACAGTGGAACGGTGCACCACCACTCCTGAGTATGCAAAAATCTTGCTGCAGGTTTTTTGATTTATCTGCTCTGACCATACGAGCAGTTCTCTCCGAGAGTTTTCTTGGTCTTCCAGATCTCATCTTGACCTCCACTGTTCCCGTGAACTGGCATCTCTTTTCTTACATTTCTCACTGTGGATACTGCAAACTACAAGAAGTTTTGCTATCTTCTTGTAACCTTCTCCTGCATTGTGGACATCAAGAAATTTCATTT
Organism: Clarias macrocephalus; assembly: GCA_011419295.1. NCBI lineage: Eukaryota > Metazoa > Chordata > Actinopteri > Siluriformes > Clariidae > Clarias > Clarias macrocephalus. The sequence continues at coordinate 8,408 of JAAGKR010010176.1, read as the reverse complement.
TCAGAGTCGTACACAGCTGCTTAGAGCAATCCATGGTTGTTGAGTGTCTGCAAGTGTGTGTGTAGCGGTGTGTAATCTGCATTGTGTCAGAAAAACCTCAATACACCAACATTCTTGCCATCATGTCCTCGTTTATTGAATCTGGACAACACAAACAGGAAACCTGAGGACTTGTGCAGAAGTTAAAACAGCGCGTGGCAGCAATGCTCAATGTGCATGTGCACGCTGTGAAATCATATAAAATTACATTCATTAAACAAAGACAAAATGACCAGCAAAACACGTGTACATCACTGAGAGACTTATAATCATTATTAGATAAGTATGTAGTGTGAAATAATTGGTTTTTAGAAAAAAACATCTAATGGAATCACTACCAAACTTTTTTGTGACCTACCGCTGTGAATTCTCATGCAGACTGGGAAGAAGCTAAAGGTTAACACTCCCCAAAACACCATGAGGACACAGGAAATCCAAATATGGTCATGGCAAGTGGAATCACAAAATACTGTTTTAAAGGCATACCTGCTACATGTGCACAAGGTTTGAAGTGTCAAAGTATTTGTAAAGCTTTGAAATTGGCATTTACTAATGACAGAGGTTGCCATGCATTAGATCTAATGAGTTGATTAAGGTCTAAAACCTTGTAAAAAGAATCTTTTGCACCGTGCCATAATAATGGTTTAATTTTTTGTAAATTAAAAATGAATTTTCAATTTAAAAAATCACCAAAATATGTTATTTATTAAGGGATGCCTAAACTTTTGCATAAGACTGTACATCACCAGCCACCGGACACCTAGGCCCACGACGAACATACAGGGAAAGTACTGGTAACCGGGCATGAAAAGGGACATAAATCAATACATTGCCTCCTGCTCAGCTTGCGCACAGGCAAAGACACCCTGTGTTCTCCAGCAGGTAAACTACCATCAGTACCCGTACCACAGAGACCATGGTCACATACAGTATAGCCATAGACTTCATCACAGACCTGCCATCATCCCAAGGACACACAGTCATCCTGATAATAATGGACCATTTTTCTAAATCAGTTTGTTTAATCGCACTACCCAAGCTCCCAACAGCATTCCAGTGCTAATGTTCCCGCAGTCTTAATGTTTCAGTACATATTCAGAAACTTACCTGAAGACATAGTAAGTGATCGAGGGACCCAGTTCATTTCTAGAGTCTGGAGAAATTTTATGGAGAAGATGGGGGGGGGGGGGGGGGGTCACT
>JAAGKR010010175.1:0-16787 GCA_011419295.1 Clarias macrocephalus | reverse complement strand
ATAATATATCAAACTCCTGATCTGTGATAGTTTCATTAATAATAACTGCTTTAGAGGCGAGAGATCTAATATTTAACAGTCCTAGCTTCAGATCAGAGGTGCTGGCTGCGCATTCAGTGTGATCTGAGTTTGTGGTATCTATGTTAATTAAATTACTAAAACAGACTTTCTGAGTCTTTCTAAACTTAGCTCGGGGAACAGACACAGTCTCAATATGATGAACCCTGAGTGACGACTCTATGCAGCTAGCAGACGGTTGGTTTAGCCTGTCTGTCTGCTCCCTGGCCTTGGCTCTGGATTGTCACCGATTAACTAGGCCTCTTCTGAGACTATGTGCTATACTACAAGAAATGAGAGCAGCACCTTCCCGAGTGGGATGGACACCGTCCCGCCCTAACAGGCTAGTTTTGCCCTCAAAGGTCTTCCAGTTGTCTATGAAGCCCACGTTGTTTTCGGAGCACCACCCGGACATCCAGCGGTTCAGCGACCATAACCTGCTGTAAGCTATGTCGCCACGTCTCATTGGGATTGCTCATTCTATCTGACAGCTCCTCGCTTGACTCAAAATAGGAGCACTCAACATGTGTTCAGCGCCATGGCCAGCTCCACTTAGGGCAAGAGAGGGGTGGAATGAAATCATTCCCCAATGCTGGCAACAGATTATTAGCTACCATTCTGCCGTCATCCATGGGCTATAAAAGGGCTATAAAAGCTTAGTCCAGTGAGTAGGATATATACAGTGTATGGTTCATACCTGTTTCCTGTCTCCCAATACACAAAGACCATTAGGCTTAAAAATTATATGGAAAAGGAGGGACGTTTTGCTGTAGGGATTAGGGTTGGAGCAAAGGTCTGGCAGATTGTTGCTCTTGTTGTAGCAAGCATATGGCAAAGTCATCAGAAGTCGGAAAGGATGGAGCAGGACAAGCCAGTGGGTTGGGTAGGGAAGAAAAGATACTGCGGAGCTAGCAAGAATCATGTGCTGAAACGTTCAGCTTTTATCTATGGGAGGCAGTTTTAGCAGTAGTCACTTCACAAGAGAATTTGCAGAGAAGAGCATGAGTAAGAGATAAGATATACATAAAGTTGTGATTTCTTCAATCTTCTCTCTGCAGTTCATAATTCTCTTCTATAGATGCATGAGCCAAGGAGCAGGACAACGAGTGCATAGAAAGTCCACAGATAAGGAACGAGAGGTGAGAAAAGTATCAGTGGCTGTCTCTAGTGGTAAAGAAGAGAAGGAATCTGGGAGGGATGATAGGATACAGGAAGACACAGAGTAATGGAAGACAGAGTGTAAATTACTGTGGATAATAGAGAAATTTTGGTGGTTGATTTTAGGCAGGATAGAAAGGGTGATGGTGAAGGATGCAGGTAATGATCAGATTTATGAAGAGGGATAGCAGTGATATTTGTGGACAGCGGCTGGGGAAGGTGGCAAAAAAACAGGTCAAGGGAATTCCCTCTCTTGTTAATCGGAGGGCAGCTGTTTAATGTTAATGAGAAGGGGCTAAGAAGAGGGTGGAGGAATGGGGATTGGAGCTGGTCAGAAGGGAGGTTGAAATCAAGAACAGTGAGAGGAGTGTTATCAGAAGGTAAAAATCTAAGAAGCATATCCATTTAATCAAGAACATTTCCTAGAGGACCAGGATATTGGTAGATAACAAGGAAGTGGAGGTCAATAGGGCCAGTTTCTCATGGAGAGTGAGAGAATTCATAGGCAGAGGATAGGGCAGCCGGTGTAGCAGAGTTCTAAAGAGATATACAGATCTCAGTTAGTGCCAAAAAATCTAATGAGTAATGGGGCAGCTAGGGCTGAGATAAAATCTGCTTTCTTTTCACCAGACTGGCAGCTCCTACAGTACCAGTTGTGCTTGAAAGTAAGACAGCAGTGGAGGGTAGATGAGGTTTCTCTGGGATCTGCCTCTGATGTATGAGAGAAAGTGTCTTAATCTATAAGAATTAACAACAGAGATAGGTTGAAGGCACATTTTTAGGAATGGGGACATTGTCTATACTAGGGCTGAGACAAAATAACAATTTCTTTTCAAACAAGACTGTGTTAGATCTGCTTGCACTTTATATCTAGGGTTGTGACTAACTTGCAGGATATGCTTTTTAGGATGCACCTTCAATATGTGTAGCTAGGCCCTGCCCACAATTTACACCAGAATAGAACAGCAATCCTACGTAACAATGTAGAACCAAAATGATGTAGAACCAAAAAGTCAAAAACCTACCTTACCAGTGGAGAAGAATTCAACATGGAAGAACTCAATAGCACACCGATATGGAAGTAAATACATTTTTAAAAGCACACTGATATGAATGTAAATTAAATGTTTCCTAATTAAACTTGTAATGAATCTCTCTTTCATATATTATTGAATCTTTGCTAAGCATTACGCCTCTGTTTAAGCATTTGGGAGGAGCTTTACATACTGAAAATTAAAGGTCCAGAACTGTGTGTGTGTGTGTGTGTGTGTGTGTGTGTGTGTGTGTGTGTGTGTGAGAGAGAGTGTGAGTGTGAGAGAGAGAGAGAGAGAGAGAGAGAGAATGGGGGGGGGGGGTGTCTGTAAATGCAAACATTGGCTGGCGTGTGTGCAAGGGTATACAAATTTATACAAAGCTTGTATAAAATCATACTGGGCACTCTAGAAGTTTGTCTGGCTGTTGAAGTTGAGACATTTGATGTACAAAACACGGACATAAAAAAGGACATAAAGGTCATTTCAGTTGTCTTCCTTCAATTAATTCCCTACACTGCGCCACTGGTTAGCAGCTGTGATCAAGAGCTCTAGCATCTTTGTATCAAATGACGATAAAAATAAATAAAGGAAGGTATGTTTTGAAGCATTAATAAGGATAGATTGGCATTCAGAAGATTACCTAGCTGCATTTTGGTACTTCTGGCCTTCAGCAAAAGATTTCTTGTAATCAGGGTAACAAGGAGTGAAACAGAGGGAAGTTGAAAAGAAAATCCATTATGTGACAGGTATTTCAGCTGGAGTATTAACAGACACTTTGGGGGACCTCTATGATCTATGCCATGTTAAAAATAGTAGAATATAAAGCCTTTAAGCTCATGTAATTATGCCAGTGAGAATCAGTGTAATTGCCATTTAAATCATATAATCTATGATAGAAAAAATCTTTAAAAAATCTTATTAGTGTTGTATGATCCAGCTCAACAGGGTTAAACAACAGTTTAGTATGTTGCTGCATTAAAGCAGTCACAAAATGTGAACACATTTGCAGACTAAATGACACCATGAGAGATGGGGTATTATTTGGAATGCATAGTGAGGTCATTAAAAACCATTTTGACAGGAGAAAAAAAATGACTAAAGTGAATACACTGGAAATGGTACAACGGCTAAAAGCATCCATAGAATTACACAAAGGTGCACAGTGATAAATAAATAAATAAATAAATAAATAAATAAATAAAGCAAGCAAGCAAGCAAGCATGTTACCATTGTGGTAAAAGCGACCATCAAGCACAGGGCCACTGCTTTAATGACATGAAATGCAGATGTTTGGGGGGTTGCAGGGATATGCTTTCAAGCTTGAAATGTAATTTGCAACAAAACACTAAAAAAGGGGAAAGGTCATTTTATAAAGACTGAAGCATACTGTTTGCATCAACTGCAACATTTATCTGACCACAGAATAACAGTCATGGGTGGCTGGTATAAATAAAAATTCTCACATTTTTTAAGGATTAATATGATATTAATTTCTAAAAAGATCCAAATCAGATTAGTTGGTGTGAGCAATGGAGTTAACACTGATGAATTTAGACTCGCATGAAACCAAGAATAATAGCACTAATGATAGTCATTAAAAAAAAAAAAATCATATACAATATACTTGTACAGTGGAATGAAGAAGTGGGCTGAGGGTGATTTTCAGATTACATTCAGTGACAGGCATGTGAGTTGATTATACTGGGTTTCAAATATTTTAGAAACTGCACCTGCTGGAGCACCTGGTTTAGTAAATGGTTTTAAAAGCAATAAAGATGAATTGCTATACCTTTGCCTACAGTACAGCTGTGCGATGTAATTGATTATGCAGTTAAATCAATCTTTTGTTGACTGCGTCAGGTAACTGAATGGATGGGGCAGTTTTTGATTCAGAATCAATTGACACTTTTTTGAATGATATAGGTATTTCAAGTGTTGCATTCTCTAAAATTTATGAATTCCTAAAAATATACCACAGTCTGCAGAAAATTAAAATCACTTCCAACTTATTCATATGGTGAGAGTATTGCTTCTTTTGAATTAAATTTTATGGCCAGTTGGTTCTATCCTGCCATCACCTCCTGGACTGAGAATGGCACAGAACATATCTCCATATTACATTTAAAAAACAAAACACTAGTAACATAGCATACCAAAACATATTACATACACTAGCACTTAAAGGTTTGGATGCATTTTCTAACTCCATGGTCGTTCCTGATTTTTATTTCTTTCTATGTTATAAAGCAATGCTGAAGGTGTTCAAAATATGCAATAATCTCCTTTGAACGGTTAATGTTGAGATGTACGTATCTGATACTCATGATCTGTAAAGCTTTATAATGACAGAGGTAATTTTTGGTCTTGCTTTCCTGGGAAGGGCTTCATGAGAGCCAGTTTGATCATGGTGCTTGATGAGTTTTGCAAATGCGCTTGACCATACTGTTCTTGCAGAACATTTTCCAGAAAGGCTGACCTACTTGTCTTAAAATAACAACTGACTACTGTTGTTGTTGTTTTTACATAATTACCTAATGCCATATGTGTTATTTCATAGTTTTGAAATCCCTAGTACTGTCGTAGGATATAGGGGGGAAAAACGCAACAAAAACAAAGAAATTTGCTTTATTAGAAACTTTGTTAGTTTATTTTAAATATAGTATTATAAATATATTTTACACACATTGTAAAATATAGCTGCTCAAGACAAATCTAATAATTGAGCAATATCACATGAAAGGGAGTGCTGTACTGCTAGATATAGCATGATTGTGATACAATTGTGCTGAGTTGAAGTTGAGCCTGAAGATATCACAGCCGTTTGGCAGTTGTATTCACATATTCCAAGTTCTTGTAATCAGTGTAGATGATGGAGTGACATACTAGCGCCCTTAAACCTATGCCATCACCCCTCCAATGCTAGTATGTCACCAAGAAGCTCTCTAATTTCTATGTCATAATTTCTTTTGTTCAGCCAAGGCCATATTGTATAAAAATAAATGTTTTTTTTTGTTTGTTTTTTCCCCTAGGATTTTGAGACAGGACAGCTCTGACTCAAGATGAAGGTGAGCTGTAGTATATGGCAAACATGTTTATAGACATGTTTGTGTTTACAAATTTTTACAGTCTGATCCTGATTCCAGCATAGACCTGATCTTACAATATGATACAATAGAATGTGACCAAGGCATTTTGTAGTTGCTAGGATAGTTAAAGAAAAAGAATTCTGGATGTGGTGGTATGAACCTTTTTACCCCATAACAAGTAAATTGGTAAATCTTTACCAATATTAGATTGTTTTGATATAATAATAATAATAATAATAATAATAATAATAATAATAATAATAATGTTATTTAAACATTCATAATTAAAGCAACTCTAATGAAACCTTAATAGAGACAATGGAGACATATGTATCGGGCTATTATGTGTTTGTAGTAACGAAGAAGTTAAGCTCTAATGTGTAATTTTGCTCAAACATTGCTCAGGTGCATAAATTTCAACAATATTTTTGTTTTAGCACTGACATGATAATGTGCACTTTAGAGCTAGAAAGTGTTTGTTAACCACAGCAATAATCAGTATAATTAACTTTCTATAAATGTACCTCTTAGCAGGTCTTTTCATGTTGGATTTTTTTTCCTTTACAATTGAGTGCTGACATAACTGGCAGGCAGATCATGTTAGGTAAAAAAAGTAAGAAAAAATATCACATTCGGTGGGGAGCGAGGAAGAGTCAGCACTCAGTTACTGAGTACTTGCCCAAGGTAGCCGATTAACTTTTTCAGACAGTATTACATGTTAAGCATACAAGCCAAGTGTATGTAAGTGCATTACATTAAATAGTTATGCATGAATCATAGAATATAGCAATTGTACATTACATCGCTCATTATGGAGGAGAATTTTCAACATGGTGCTTAATTAACTGTTCCCCTGCATATGGTAAGGTCCATGTGCCTTAATCAATTTTAAACACTTTTCTAAATGTGGCTTTGTAAAAAGGAGTACATGTGCCCACAATAATGTTTCTGGATATCGCTTGTCAGTATTGTATGTTCCCCAAGCACATCTAGAAGCCAAATCTCCCCAACCTTTCCAATTACTCACTACTGTCAGTGATAACCCCTAGAGGGCACCAAAGCGCCCTGTGATTTCTGTTGTAGTTTTGTTTCATTTCACTTCATTTCCCATTATGCACCTCGGTCAGGTGACGTGGGGCGCTCACCTGAACCGAGTTGATTATTAGTTTCTTTATAAATAGGTTGATTTGAGTTTAGTTTTTGTCTTGCATCTGTTGATTTATACCTCGTTAATGTCTGCATGTTTAGTTCGTGTCTTTATTATATCTTTGTTATAGTTTCGGTTTCATATAAAGTATATTTGTTTATTTGATTTTTCCTGTTTTTTGTTCATTTAAATAAACATCGTTCCTTTAACACCTGGACCTCTGCGTTTATGCCTCGCACCCAAATACATGACAACTACTAACAAAGGCTACAGGTGCCTATGTTTATAGACAATATGTCTGCATTTGTATAAGGGGAGGTCTTTATTGGATAAAATTCTCTATATGATTGACATAGCACTTTGCTTTGTATATACATTTAACGGCAGTGGTAGCTCAGAGGATTAAGACACTGATTGGAAGGTCAACGGTTCAAGCTCCAGCTCCACCAGGTTGCCATTGTGGTGGGTTGAGCAATGTCCTTAACAATATCTGATTCAGGGGCCCTGTTTCATGGATGATCTGTGAAGAAAGCATTTCATTTTGGGGTAATGTGACAAATAAAGGCTTAACATAACTTCAACGTTTGTTTAACACAACAAAATATTTAGTATTACCATATAGACACTTTACTAGACTTCTGACATTTACTTAATAGTCTTGTTGCTAGATGATTATTAATAAAATTATTGTTTTAGTTATTATTGGGTCCAAATCCTTTATTTTTTTCCCCTAAAAAACAAACAAACAAAAACAAATGTTGTTAAAGTAAAATACTCATTTATGGAGTTGAGATGTCCCCTGATGCACAAAAGAGTCATTGTTTTTAAGTTACAAAAAAAAAAAAAAGACTTCTGCCATCCCCATGGAGGGGAAACTTACTGACTGTTGCAAAAAATGCTGACCCTGGAAACTCCTCTCAGAAATGTTAAATCCAATTCCCTTGCTAACGCCATTTCAAATATTATATATATATATTTTTTTATTGAAAAACTTTTAATTGGATTATTATTACTCTATCTTGCATCCACCATTTAAGTTTTTAAACACAATTTTAAAACAGTATAATTTAGAAATACTGTATATTAATGCAATATAATTAGTAAAATTACTTTTTGCAGTGTGATACCGTTGTGAGGCCATTGAATAAGCTAGTTGCGCTTTTTCAGTGACATTATCTGGATCTTTTACTTCATCAGTAAAAAAGATCAAACAGGTCCTTTGTAATCATGAATATTCAGCTGCCCATATTGGCAAAGAGAAAAAAAATATATTTTCCATTACACAAAGAGAAACTTAAAACACTTTCTGGCACCAGCAATTACACTTGTCCTCCTGAGATTCAGTGCCGCAGGAGGCGCAAGGTTTCCAGGGGAGTTAGTTCTCAGCACAGCTAGACTGTCAGTGCCTGCAAATCCCCACAGGGTTCCAGACAGAACAGAACATTCCACAGTAAAAGGGATGTTACGCACCAATCGTCTGCAGTAAAATTTTGGCATTTTTCAATACAGATAAATGTATATGTGGAAATCATTTCTTCTCCTTGAAAAGACAAATTTGTCTGCTTTTTTCTCAGTTTCTATCATTTGCATACTTTAGAAACCTATAACATAAGCTTATCACTGGGTTGTTGCTCTAATCTACCAAATGCCCCAAAGAAGACATCTCCACTATGGCTTGTTTTCAGAGATTAAAATAACAAGCCACACATTATTTTAGTTTGCACATTCATGCTGTGAATTTCACATTTTACCACAATCCAATAGTGCTTTGTTAGCCCTGCTGACCGAACATCCTTTAGTCACTATTTGTAGACTATTTCATAGAAGCAGTTTGAGATGACTTGTGCATTGTGACATTTTCACTGCACTTTACCATTCTTGATGTAGCCATTATAGTGGTCATATAAAGTAGGGATGCACATGACCAGCAACAAGACTCAGGATGTGAAATTCAAACAATATTTAATTTGTTCAAAGAGGCCTAATGTGTGCTGCAAACGCATTCACCACACAATTACTGTACATCACCACCACCCTCAGCCTCAACAAGATGGGTTAACATAGTACATAAGTTCCTGCAGTTGAGACCCAAATTTCACCCAACAATTTGCATACTGCAGGAGAAATCAAAACTAGTCAACATTTTTGGATGCTTAATGTCATTGAGCCTGTGCAATCTGTAGTCTCAAATTAATTCCTGTCCTTTAAAAGACTGAAATTTAGTGTGGATTGGACAAGGTTAATGTGTCTTCTGCTCACCATGTCTATAAAGAGTGCTTAATTAGGTTCCATGGGTTTCCATACATTTCTAACCACTAAACTTTATTTTAAAGCACACTTGAGTGTTGTGTTGAGATGGTTTTCTGCTCACCACAGTGATAACTGTGGTAAAAGTAATAACATAAATAAATGAATAAATAAATAAATGTTCACAGTTCAGGATGCATGGAGGCTGTTGAATAAGCTGAGAGAAGCTGTTGCCCTTTGTCAGTCACATTACCTTCAGCATCAGTATAAAAAAGTTCCCTGTGGTCTTGAAGATCATACAAGCAGAGAATAATACAATCTTTGTAGAATGTTTATTTTGGTTACCTTAACCTTTGTTAGCTTACACCAATCTAGCCATTCTCCTCTGAACTCTCAAATTTTCTGATCATGAGAAATTCCACATATTGTATAGTAGGTGGTCTTTTTATTTGGTTTTATTATATATATATATATATATATATATATATAGTATTTTTACATATTGTATTTGAGGAATGCTATTTGTGCACTTAATTTGTTTTATTTTCACAACAGTCATAACCAACAAATGGTTAAACCATTATCAAAAACCATTGTTAAAAAGCATATGGATGATTCCTTCTCTTTGCTTTCTTTTAAAAGCAAGAGTCCATCATGAAAGTGTGTTTCAGGGACACTCTGGGCTGGTAAAGATGACAGTCACGATAAAAACAGTCTAGGCAGCAGCATGAACTGTATCAGGGGATGAGCCACATCACCTTGACCATGAACAAAGCACTGATATGCTCTCTCTCGCTCTCTCTTTCTCCCTCTCTCTTTTTCTCCCTCTTTTTCTCTCTCTCCCTCTCACACACACACACACACACACACACACACACACACAAGCATATGTGAAATGACAGTTTTTTTTAGCCTGTAGTGACAAATGGGAAGAAATGACAGCTGAAAATATGTTCAATCCTGGGGGGAATGTTCTTTTGCTCTGCCTTTTCTTGATGGTTCTTCAGCCAGGTTCTCTTTCTCCCTTAGGAGAAGACGGTTCTTGGTTTTCTGTCTTAATGTCCTTTTTATAATGAGATTTCATATGACACTGGACCGCACAAATGGAAGACATCTATGGCAGCTGTGAATTCTGGGCATTGTAGGACAAACACAATAGTTCAAAACACCAGGAAGGCTAGCTAGATGATCTGGGAATATGGTAAGCATAGAAAATATGTTTATAGAGGTAGTTTGTACATACTGTAATTATATTAAATGTTTAGTATCATAATAGCAGTTCCTTCACAGAAACTTGTATGGTGGTTATTCTTTATAGTAATCATTAAAATAGTAAGCAGAAAGTAATTCTTTATCTAATCATAATAAAAATAATGATAATAATACATTTAAACTGTACTCTACCCACCCCAAACAAATAAATAACTAAAAAGGTGCACGCTTTAATATTTATTTAGATTGCCTTTAGCTTTGACTACTATACATATTTAACCTGGACTTGTTTTGACAATGGGGATCCCTTACCTTCCACCCAATCTATCATCATCACTTATCGCTGGGCTGGAGACAGAGGACAAAGTGATGACAACATACTGTAGACCATCACCTCTTAATATATATTCTACCTGTAGAACTGATTAGCTACGTCTCCCCATTTTATCGATTTGGTAGAAATATTAATCCGACCACCAAAGACAGATTGACAAGTAATCTGCCGGATCTGGATCAACTTCTTACTAGAACCCTAAATGCAGATGATCTAGACGAAGTGACTATCAGCATCTGTACTATTTTCATGAGCACAGTAGACATTGTTGCCCACATTAGATTTAAAAGGTTAAGAGAAATAACACCTGCACCATGGTACAATAGTCATACTCACACCCTCGAGAGAGCAACCAGTAACCTCGAGCAAAAGTGGATAAAAACTAAAGGTTTTTAAATTGCATAGAAAGACAGTATGTCCAGCTACAGACAGGCTCTAAAAGCTGCTAAGGGCAGGCATCTGAGCAAATTGATAGCAATAAACCAAAACAATCTCATGTTCTTATTTAGTACAGTGGCTAGACTAATAAAACCCATAGTATCAAGAAGAAAATAATGGATATTCAAGTTCTGAAAGCATTTCGTGATCCAGTACAGCCTAATGCTCCATATCTAGATTTTCAAAGCTTTACAGGTATAGGACAGGGAGACTTGTACAAACTTATCAATAACTTATCGTGGCTAAATAAACAATGTGCTTGTTAGATCCAACCCCAAACTATAGTTCAAAAGAAGTGATACCTAACACAGAAAAGTCGCTTATAAACATTATATATTCTTCACTATATTTAGGTCACGTCCCTAAATCTTTCAAGTTGGCAGTTATTAAGCTTTTTCTTAAAAAAAAAGACCTTAATTAAATAAATCGTTAATTAAAAAGACAGTTTTTATTAAAAATGGTGGTGTCAGCTCGCATTCTTTGAGGAAAACAATATCTTCGAAGAATTTCACTGAAGATTCAGGCCTCATCATAGTACAGAAACTGCACCAGTTAAAATTGCAAATAACTTGTTTTTAGCTTCGACTAAGCTGCATCTTAATACTTGTCTTACTTGATCTTAGTGCTTCATTCGACACTATAGATCATAATATTCTCGTAGATTGCTTACAAAATCACATAGGTATTCAAGGACAGGCATTAAAATGTTTTAGATCCTACTTGTCTGATCAATACCATTTTGTAGATCTAAATGGAGAACTGCCCGGTGTAATTCCAGTGAAATATGGGGTCCCACAAGGGTCAGTTTTAGGACCTCTGCTGTTTTCCATATATACTACATGGGTAACATCAATAGAAGACATAAGATTAGTTTCCATTGCTACGCTGCTGATAAACAGTCTAAAACCTTCTTTACTAGTGAACAGAACAAAAAAAAAAAAAAAAACAGAACCAAACAAGACTGTTTTTATAAACCACCATATTGTTAGAGGGTCAGGGGTAAGGGTAGCTTAGTGGTTAAGGCATTTGACTGTGGTTTGGAAGGTCCCAGGTTCAAATCCCACAACCACCAAGTAGTTTGAGCAAGGCCCTTAACCCTCAATTGCACAGATGTATAATGAGTGACTCTGGATAAAGGCATCTGCCAAATGTCTAAATGTGCTTGTTAAAAGGCCAAAACAGCTGAGAGACAAGAACCCAAGAAAGACAAGACAATCTGGCACTTGACTGTGACTAAGAGAACCTTAAGTAAAACAGAGTTTTACTTTTTACTTTTCTTATAAGGAGAGCGAGCACACACATTTAGGTGGTGCAAGGCTGGCTCGGGTAGTACAGGGCATGGCTCAGGTAGAGTTTCAGAGCTTTCCTAGCTATCATCACCCATATTTACTAGATGTTTCAGAGTAGGCAATCACTCCTAATTTTAGTCCTACTTTTAGGAGTACTGTAAGAGCAATTTATGAACATTATTAAAATAGGAAATCCTTCTTTTCTCCACCAAAACAAAAGTGTTCTAACCTGTGAAATCAGCTGGTTTTCCTAGAGTTGTGGGCATACAAATTCATGATTAAAAAAATAATAATAATAAAAAAAATAGTATATACCTATATATACACACACACTCACACACACACAGTACATGGTGTTCGCCATTTTTCACACACCTTAGGGGTACATTCAGCAAACTGACAGGTGCTATTGATGGTTTCAAAAATTATTTATTTGTATTATACTACCTCCTCCGCAAGCAAAATGGTTTTATCTTTAATTTGGATTTCTTTACAAAGTAATTTTGATCAGATTATGACAGTCCTACACCGCTCTATTAATGGAATTTGAAACAGTTGTGATTGGAGCATGCAAGTCATGCAAGTTTTGTCAGTGTGCATAAACCTTTCACACAACTGGGACTGATTCCACTATTTCGATTTTCCACAGTTTAAAACTACAAAACACCCACTATAATTTGTAGCCTACTTTGTGGCTCTCAGTGTCATACACAGCAACGTCACACACTTTGCTAGGATCAAACACTTTGCTGAGAGTAAGAGTAGGAAGCGTCATAAATAATTCAATATTATCAGTCCTAAATTAACTTCGAGCACAATTCCTAAGAGTGATCCTAAGATGCTTAGTAAATAAATGCTCAGATCTATCAGAAAACAGGGCATATTTATCAGAAAACAGAACAGAGGACATAGATATCAGGGCTATCAGAACTATTATAACACAGGACATAGCTATCAGAACAAAGTTCATGAGAGGTACCACTAAACTCAAGTTAGGAGTGGATGCTGTAGGTCTAAATAATAACCTCCAACTCAAGCTGAGCCAGCAGGATGTTGAGTACTACACCTTCCTCCAGAAGCACCTGCATAAATTCCCATGCATGTTGTCCATTTCTATTTGTAGTGCAAGTTCCTTTGCTTAATGGGGAAAACCATCAGAGGTGTTAATTACAAATGTTTATTAAATACTATAATTAATAAACTGATCAGCACGAGAACAACAACAGCAGTAAACATATGTGCTAAAAAGAATACAAAACAACTAAACCTAGGGCTATATATTCATACGATTAGGGATATATTTTGACTTCAGCTTCAGGTGAGTCCAATCAGAACATTTGACAAAGGTGTATCTTCACAAAAGTACAAACCCAAAAGAAATATTCTATTGGCACAAGGTCCTCACCAATGGTTATTCTTGACATATTCCTGTTTATTTTGTACATTGTTGTGTGGTTGTGAAGTTCAGTGGTGGATTGATGATTATAAAGTGCAATATATTATATTATTATATCATCTGTAGTTAAAGAACCACTTTTTTGTGAAAAAGTTTTCCTCAAGACAGTGATGTTGGTCCCCCATTTCTGAGCCGAATTAGCTACCGACCTCTCTTGACGTTCCGATTTAAAACTGGCTCTGTAATCCTTGCAGTCTCTACAGTCTCTATTTTTCAAGTGTAGCAACCCCCCATCGAGCCGTTAACAATGGAAACAAATTCGCAAGGACACAGCTACAGCGCATTTGTCACAAGCAATACGAGCAATAAGGACATGTTATCGATACAATAATTTGTTTACAAAAACATTTGCAAAGATAAAAAAAGTGATTGGCAAAACTGGCTAACCTTTGTTTTCTTCAAGTGAAGAAAAATAATATTGGCATAATCCTGTTGTATTTAACACACATTTACAGCTGTGTGAAGACATTGATCGCAAAAGCTTCACGTCATTGCACCTCATGTAAAAATTCTGAGGAGTGATATAGTATACTCAATAGAGGAAAATACATGTCATACATAACATTAAACTCAAACATGTTAATCATGTGGCATTTTTAATATTCATAGGACACTCAAAGGCTAATAAACCTGATTAAGAAAAAAATGCATGTACAAGAGAGAGAGAGAGAGAGAGATTCACAATCATACATGCAGCACAATCCCAATATATATTCGGCATCTTTATTTTTTTCTTTTCTTTTCTTCCCTCTTTCTTTTGTGTCAATAATGATTCTCCTTTGATTATGCTTTTTCCATTCATTATTACTATTACTATTTTTATTATTATTACTACCTTCGCTTCTTGCTTTTTTCTTCATTAGTTTTCATCCCTAGCATCACTTTATGTTTGACTGCACAGTTAAATGCATGTATATACAGTGGAACCTCGGATTGGGAGTAACGTGGTTTACGAGTGTTCCGCAAACCAAGCAAAGATTTTTAATAATTTTTTATTCGGAAACCGAGCAAGTATTAGTTTACGAGCGCCGAGTATCATTTATCACGCGTGCGACTCTTATTTTGACACCGAGCGTCACCCTGTGTTTGTTGTGAAACTTAAAAATGATTCCCTTAGTATGCGCTCATGCCAGTGTTTGTATGTGTCCGTTTGTTGTGAAATTTAAGTGATTCTGTTAGTATGCGCTCACGCCAGTCTCGCTTTTTTTCCGTTAAACCAGTGTTTCCGCAGTGTTTATGCGCTTGTTGTGAAACTTAAAAAGTGAGTCTGTTAATATACGCTCATGCCAGTCTCAAAGATTTCTTTTTTTTTCTGTTAAAACGGTGTTTCCGTTGTGTGTGTGTTTGTTGTCAATCTTAAAAAGCGAAGTGGGGAGAGGGAGGAGGAGTGTTACTGTGTAAAACGAGGCGAGTGAAGGGGCTAATTCCACACACACACACACACACACACACACACACACACACACACACACACAAACACACAGGCGCGTGCGCGCCCCAATGGAAACAATTATCTGTCAGGATTTATTGTTTTATTTTCATTTTATAGATTGTATTAATTATTTTCATGTATTTATTTTTTGGGGCTGTGGAACAAATAATTTGAGTTTTCATTATTTCTTATGGGAAATGATGATTTGGTTACGAGTGGTTTGGAATACGAGCCCACTTCCGGAACAAATTATGCTCGTAATCCAAGGTTCCACTGTATTTGAATCTATTTATTTCTGTTTTTATTTTATGACTTGATTCTGAGCTTCGGCAATATGAGTTTATGCTAGAGCTGTCATACATTACAGATTATATTGTGTGTGTTTTGTAGGATTCTCTGTTAATCAAGTGTGTCACCCATTGGATGCTGCCATGAATATAAATAGTGATGCACAGTTTGTGTATGATTTAACTCAATGGAGATATAGTAATTTTCTTTGTCCTAATAGACAATACAGAACCTGAGCCTGCACTGTAAAGTGTCCGGGCTCGTATTCGAGAAAGTGGACCAACTCCCCAAGACTTCATGTAAGAAGTGTTTTACTTACCAAACTACTTACCTGTTCTCCTTGTGTCTTTATTGCTCACGGTTTCCACAAAAAGGATAGAAGAAGGAGACATTAGTTCACGCCCCTCACTCTGTGGAAGTAACCTTTAGTCAAAGTCTTACCTGATAAGCATTGCCTCTTTTGAAAACAGCCGTTAATATCCCCTTTCGTGAATAAACATTACTCATTATACTTACCTACTTATATGAGTCCACCTTTGTTACACACATGTTTTAGGAACAAAAATCATATGGTAAATTTGTCATCTGACTATATTATGAAATTAACAGGAATTATTAAACCACATACATTTTAGATTCAAATATTTTTATTGTCCATCAGACTTAAACATGTAATATATCCTGCAATCGTGTTTAATCATGACCAGATTTACTTAAAATATCTCTTTGTTAATTTTGTCATTACTTCCACATACATTTAATACAAGGATTTTTGCCTGCCGAAGCCTGCCAAAACAGGTATGGAGGTAATAAAACCAATAAGGACTCCTTAAATAAGCATTAAATCAGTAATGACTCAATAACAACGCTTATGAGTCGATACCAAGGCATTAATGAGGCATTAATGTCGGGAGGGGGCAGCCGAAATTTTTTAAACATGCTCCAATTTTCCTCCCAACAATGATAACGCTGACAACCACATCAGAATCCATACAGATCCCAAAAAAGGCTGTAAGCAGCTGTTACGATCCTCTACCGAGGTCTCCAGTGGTCATAACGAATTTGCGTCGGTCTAGATTCAGGAGCACATTCGGCTTAGTGGGCCTTAAGTAATACATACATAACTCGTTTGTCTTCTGAAAACCAAGCAAGCCCTGCATGTAAAAAGAAAAAAGGTTTTGTTTATTGGACTTAAAGTTACTCTAGAGTAGTCATTTAGCAGGGCAGAAATTTTAGATAAGTAAAACTTGTTAGTAGGCAGCAGGGACTAATTTTGGAGAGGCTGCTTGACACAAATTTGAACCTCATCCTTCCCAGCTCAAGACAGTGTTCATGCTGAAAATTCACATTACACATTTTCTAATCATTCTGCAAATTTGACAAACATGATCTATGAGCAATTAGCAAGTTTGCTCTCAACAAGACATTAATAAATTTTTAGTCATGCAAATTAATGCAATATATCCATTATATATAAAAATATATAATTTTTTTATTGTATTAATTTAATCCGAGCAGCCTTTTAAAAGGCCCAGTTGCTTCGACCCGGTGAGTAGAATGCACATGAACTTCAACTCATTTGTGTCTCCTGTCTCCGTGGACTGAATTC
>JAAGKR010010174.1:9142-23111 GCA_011419295.1 Clarias macrocephalus | reverse complement strand
TGTGCATACTACAGTACACACACACACACACACACACACACACACACACACACACATTCATCACGAGTTTGGAGAGAGAGAGAGAGAGAGAGCGAAACCTACGCAGCAGCTGCAGGTAAAAAACTGTATTTTTACACTTGTATTAAAATTAATTGCATTTTTTAAATCAGTTTACAGTCCAAATGAATTTAAGTCTTTTATGTTTGTGTTTATCTTTTATTTAAAGTGATGAAGTTCAGAGGGCGTCAAAGTGAGACGTTTAAATGTGAATTTGTTTTTTTTTAAATGTTTTTTCTATTATTATTATTATTATTATTATTTCCCTAATATTATTATAAGATAACTGAGGCCGAAGCTGAAGTTAAGAAAAAAATAATAATAATAATAACAATACACATTTATATAAATAACTGAAAGGTTTTGTCTTAACGTTGGTCAGAACTTTTAATGATGTCTTTACATTTCATACACCGGAGGAGCAGAAACCAGTCTAACCTGCACCAATAGATATTAATTAGAAAAGATAAAGTGAATATTTTTCCTGGGATTAGTTCATATTCTCACTTTAGCTGAAATAACAGCGCTGACGTGGTAGAAGTGAATTTTAACACGTCGGAGTCGTTTTAAGACAAAACTTCATCTTTATCTGATCGACTTTTTCCATTTCTCATCTGTGATTCTCTCTCCGATTACCGAACAGCGAGTGTATTTGTCTGAGCACCAAAGAAGTACAACTTAGTGTAAACAAGGCGTCAGATACTCGACCTTACAGAATGTGATTTCTGTGTGTTAATAAGTGAGACAGAAAGACACACAGACATGTACGTGGACTTCAACCTCAAATAATAATAATAATAATAATAATAATAATAATAATAATAATAATAATAATATCACTGATTACATTAAAGATCTGCAGATTATTATTAGATTTTAACTCTTTTAACTGTTTCTACAAACTCTTTAACTGTAAATGATGGGAATGGTGGCATTGAATATGCTCAGATATTATTATTATTATTATTATTATTATTATTATTATTATTATTAAATGTAAACAGAGGCAGAATCTGCACTGTATTATGAGTTTTTTTTATTAATTCTATAATATTATTTGAATAAATCTGAGCGTACTGAAGTGAGATTTTATTTCTGGAGCTGATCTTATCTGGTGCAGTGACACTGCATCTCCACATGGTGGCGTTAGAGATACACGTGACCATTAGATCATGGACCCTGTGAGTACGGTGTGTGATACCTGCTGGCAGCTGTGTGTCTGTGTGTTCCAGGTGTGATGGAGGTACAGGTGTGTTTTGCGCTCTCACTGGTCGCTTTGCTGGGCGTCGCTGATGCTCAGGTGCCTCACTGGGGGGCGTGTCCCGAACCGAGCACTCAGCCCGCCTTCAACCTCAAACGGGTACCGAGGTCACTTCCACATCTTCACTATCACACACGGCTCCTGAGCTAACAAACCTCACCGTGACTGTGTGTGTGTGTGTGTGTGTGTGTGTGTGTGTGTGTGTGTGTGTGTGTGTGTGTGTGTGTGTGTGTGTGTGCTTAGTTTACGGGCCGCTGGTTCGAGGTGGCGAGGCTCCCGGCGCAGTTTGAGAAGGGCCGATGTATCGAGACGAACTTCACACTGACGTCTGAGAGCTCGGCTCTGGTCCAGAGCTCCGAGTTCCTGTAAGTGTGTGTGTGTGTGTGTGTGTGTGTGAATAATGAGGTCTTTACTGAGACCCTGAGAGTCGCCTCATCTCTCTGCTCTAGAAAAGGTGAAGTGAAGAGGATCGAAGGAACCGCGGTGGTCGATGACCAGAAGAACCCGGCTAAACTGGGCATCAGCTTTTCCTATGGTAACACACACACACACACACACCAACACACCAGTAACACACACACACACACACAGTCTTGTTCAAAAGTTAGTGCCCTCTATTTTAATTGTATGTCATCTGATCATAGCAGGTCCCAGTATTCAGCAAATAAAACCTCAAACGAACAACATAAAACCTTTTTCACTGGGACTTTATTTATTTAACAAAAATGAAGCCGGTGCCTCCTTACTGCCTCCACAGGGTTTGAATGGGTAAGTTGCAGCCAGTTGATGCTAATCATCATCATCTGATTAACTGATCAGCAGCAGTGTGCAGAGCTCGATACATACTGACGCTTTGACAGTTTGCTGGTCTGAAGCGTTCAGGTGTGTGTTAACGGAAGACCAAAAGATACAGACAATCATTGGCTGATTTACACACAGTGTAGTTTATCTACTTCATCATTCTCATCATTCTGCACTGTGAAACTGCACTTCTGGTTAGATGCTAACGGTATTTCGTTTCCTTGTATCTACATGAGCAGTGACCATAAAGTTGAATCTAATAAGCATCGATCGTAGAGAAGCAACTGTTGCTGCACATCAACCTGGAAAGGGTTAATAAACCATTTACAACCACTTTGTAGTTCAACGTTCTACAGTGATGAACGAGATTATTCACAAGTGGAAGCAGTTGCCAATCTTCCCAGGAGGGGGCGTCCCATCCCATCCACCCCAAGGTCAGATCAGGCAATGCTCGGAGACAAACCCAGATAATAGAATCCAGGTTTCGGAATGGCCGAGACAAAGTCCAGACGTCCACCTCACTGAAATGATGTGGCGAGACCCTCCGAGAGCTGTGGACAAGCGAACGCCCAAAAACCTCAAAGACCTGAAGCAACGTTGTAGAAGAATGGAGCAGAACGATGTGAGAGAGACGTGATGAAGTAATGGCTTCCTGTACTGAATCAGGGGGTACTTAGTATTGCACACATTTAAATGGAGCAGTGTAAAAAAGGTTGTATGTTGTTCCAGACCCTCAGTAACTCTGTGTGTGTGTGTGTGTGTGTGTGTGTGTGTAGTTCTTCCCTACGCTCCGTACTGGGTTCTCTACACGGATTACGTCAGCTCGGCTGTGGTCTACTCCTGCACCGACGTTCTCAGGATCTTCCACGTGGACTTGGCCTGGGTTCTGGGCCGCAGCAGACGTCTCCCCGAGTCCAGCGTCCTGCGCGCCAAGCAGATCCTCGCGGAGAACCGCATCGACGTGAGCCGCATGACCGCCAGCCCGCAGGAGGACTGCGACGTGTAGCCCCGGGCGGCGTTTCGGTCCTCTCGCTCAGGTCCCCTCGTCCTGGTCACTAGAGCCGCTCTGTTTATTACACGTCTGTATCTGTAGTCATGATTCTAGAACCACAGTGTTGGAACCACACCAGGATGAGCCCAGAGCCTTCAGTGAGAATCAAATCCGTATCTACACTACGAGGGGATTTTAAATGACGTTTGTTAATATAATTCATGTGTTTATAGTTAATAAAGTCACGTGATTTATGAGCTTTCTAACACACTGAGCATGGAAGAAATTAAAAACAAGAATAAATTCCTCTAAACACCACCATGCTGTTTTTGTACGTTTGTTCTCCGGAGATGTTCTGCCCTCGTGTGGCCAGTCTGAGAACTGCGGCTGGTCAGAACCCGGATTTTTCTGAGGTTGAAATTCACACATTAATGAAACCTTCACTCTCTGAATGAACACGTCTCTTTGTTTATAAACTCAAAAGTCACATTAGAACATAAACAACAAGTTACTCCAGTTAAATGAGCAGTAATGTGATTAAACCCAGAGGATCACAAACAGGAAAGACAACAAGCATCGCTTAGAGGAGGTTTATTTCAGTGTTTCAGGAGTTCAACACATGAGCGGAGTGTGTGTGTGTGTGTGTGTGTGTGTGTGTGTGTGGGGGTGTGTGTGTGTGTGTGAGAGAGGGAGAGATACATAAGCAAGCAGAAATACATTACACACATGACAGCGAGAATCTCACAGCCTTTAGTTACACGATACTGACTTATTATCTATATAGAGATTTAGGTTTTAGTTCTTTATCTTTGTGTGTGTGTGTGTGTGTGTGTGTGTGTGTGTGTGTGTGTGTGTGTGGTGGGGGTCTGGGAGCTTCAGCGAAACTGCAGAGGACTCACACGCAGCCCGATCACGTCCTTACCGATCTCAGTCACCTGCGGAGAGAGAGAGAGAGAGAGAGAGAGAGAGAGCACACAGGAAGTGACATCACTGCAGACCCTGATTACAATAACCAATCAGAGCTCATGTCTCAGAACAAACCCCGCCCTCCTTCATCACTTTAACATCAGATTCAATAAAGCAAAAGAACAAGAGTGGAAAACAAAACAATAAGAATGAGAAAGAAATGAAGAAAAGCACAAACAAAGGGAACGAACAGGACAAAGAGAAAGGAAAGAAAATAAAAGATACGACTGAATAAAGAACCTTTAAAGAAGAGAAGAAACAGAAAGAATAGTAAGAAAACAGATAAAGAACAACAAACAGTAAAGAAGTAAAAAAAATAAACAAGGAAACAGCAGGAATGGACAGAATAAACTGAAAAATAGAACAAAAAATACAGAAAAATGTAACTTTTATTAGTGAAAGATGAGAAAATCAGATTTTGGATAAATAAAGAGAACATGAGAAACAGCTTAAGAGAATAAAAGTGATGACATCATCAGTGTGACTTTCAGCGAGACACTGAGTGTGTGTGTGTGTGCGTGTGTGTGTGTGCTGCGTGACTGACCTGCGTGACCCTGCACACTTGCCCCTTGTAGGCGGGGCAGTAGCAGGCCCCGGACAGAGGGCACTTCTCCACGGGGCGTCCGCGGTACAGCGGGGTGAAGGAGGCGGCGCACAGGTCGAAGGGGTTGTGGGGGTCGTAGTTGAGCTGGTGGGTGTCGGTCAGGTTCTTCTCGCACGCTGCCAGGATCTTACGTGTCTGAAACAGAACCGGGTCACATGACACTGCGTCTCAAAATCGCACAAACCAGAGGCAAAGTCTACTGATGGTGTTGTACAGGGTGCAGGATCTAGCGGGTGGTTGTCATGGTAACCGGGGCTCACCTGCTGCGCCACCTCGGGTTTGGGTCCGAGCTCGAGCAGGCGGCGCGCGAACCCTGCGGCCATCTTGAAGTTCTTCAGCTTGAAGAAGAGATTGAGTGCCGTGCGCAACACCAGCACCATGTGGACCGGCTGCAGGTTACAGTGTGTGAAGTACGCCGCCATCTACACACACACACACACTCATGTTCAGATACAGGGCAGAAAAAGAGAGAGTGGGTGGGGCTTATTCCTACGATGGTTATGACATCATTACCTCACACTGCCTCTTCTGCTGCTCCAGAGACTCTTTGGGAAGCTTCTTCCTCTCCGTCTCCATGGTGAGACCCACAATGTACTCCTTACAGATAGTGATCAACTGCTGGGCCTGACACACACACACACACACACACACACACACAGGGTTAGAGGTGCACTCAGGATTTAGGGGGTGTTCAGTGGGTGTAGGTGTGTTTGGTGCTGGGCAGGTACAGGGGCGTTACCTCGGCGATCTCCTGCTTGTTATCGAGCACCAGCAGCGGGACGGACAGCAGGATGCTCCTGAACTTGTCGATGGCCTCGTCGAAGCGCCCCGCGGTGGTCATCTGGTAGCATTGCTGCAGGCGGGCGATGAGGTCACGCAGGTGCAGCCCCACGGCCGGGACTCCGCCCTTCTGCCCGTCGCGCTGCCTCCTGCCCTCGGCCGCGCCCCCGTCCCTCAGAGGGTGGGAGAAGAGACAGGGCAGAGACGGAAGCCCCACGTAGGACACGCGTCCCCGAGAGAACGCCTGCATGAAGAGGGGCTTCAGAGGCTCGAAGCGGACCACGCCCACCTGATCGTGCAGCAGCTGTAATATAGAGGGGCGGGGTCACAAAGTCAGAGAGTGAGTTCTCATTGGTGCTTTTTGGTAGGGGGTGTGGTCAGATACAGGACAAAGAGAAAGGAAAGAAAAAAGATACGACTGAATAAAGAACCTTTAAAGAAGAGAAGAAACAGAAAGAATAGTAAGAAAACAGATAAAGAACAACAAACAGTAAAGAAGTAAAAAATAAACAAGGAAACAGCAGGAATGGACAGAATAAACTGAAAAATAGATAAACGCGTTACATAAAGCCTTTACCCTCATGGCGGTCTCGAACGATCCGGCGAGGATGTGATCGACCGGCAACTGCGAGTTGTTACACCACATCTGGGCGGGGCTCGTACCTTTAGTGGGCGGGACGAAGAAGCCTTCTCCTTCAGCCCCGCCTCCAGCACTGGCTGGTACGTCCTATTGGGAATAAAAAGGTGCAACGATCAGGTTAATAAAATAAAATACAAATTAATGGCTGATGAATGTGAACAAGTGTGTGTGTGTGTATATGTGTGTGGTTCTGTGTGTGTGTGTGTGTGTGTGTGTCTGTGTGTGTACACTGACCAGTTCAGGGGGAAGGTCCAGATCCTCCTCCACGTCCCATCCTCCTCCTTCCTCCTTCCCCAGAGCTCCGTCCTCACCCAGTCCCTCCTGAGCGTCCATAAACCCATCTGCAGCACGACAGGACCAATCAACACCACCACAACCAAGTGTGTGTGTGTGTGTGTGTGTGTGTGTGTGTGCGTGTGTGTGTGAGAGAGAAAGAGAGAGAGACACTGACCATCTTCCAGGTGGAGCTCAGCATCATCACCCCACCCTTCTGCTCCAGAAGCCTCCATGTCCAGATCGGCCGCCATCTGACCTGCTCGTCCTGCACAGCAGCGCGGACAGGATTAGCATTAGCGCGTTGCTAAGTGAACGAGGGTTAAATAAACCCACAGAAGAAGTGGCCCGGGCTGACCTTTAGCGGCAATGGCTCCCTCGAAGAAGCCCTTGGAGACGGTGAGGAGGGGCCAGTTTGTGTCCAGGGGGTTGATGGGAGGAGGCGGCTGCAGCAGCTCGGCGTTCGGGTCCACCTCGGGGATCTACACACACACACACACACACACACACACACACACACACACACACACACACCACGGTTTAACACAGACAACACATCAACTCATTTGATTCACTGAGTCGACTCGGAGTTGATTCGCTCTCACAGTGGAGAGTGGACTGAGATCAGTCAGGTGTGTGTGTGTGTGTGTGTACCATCTCCTTCTCCAGGTCGAAGGTCTCTTTAAGTGCTTCAGCTTCTTCATCCATGCCGTGTGTCGCTGCAGTCAGGTACGCCAGGGACTCTGCGCACACACACACACACACACACACACACACACACACACACATCAATAAGGTCAAACCTGTACCTGAGTAAATGAGTGGCTGTACCGCAGTGTGTGTGTGTGTGTGTGTGTGTGTGTGTGTGTGTGTGTGTGTGTGTGTGTGTGTGTGTGTGTACTCACTCTGTCCACAGTTCTTGAGGATGCGCACTCTCTCACTGACGTCCCCCAGATACAGAGCTCCCTGATAATGTCCACTCATGTCCTTCCTGATCTCAGCTACACACACACACACACACAGTGTTACAGACTCTGATACACAACCCCTAATCAAGAGTAATAAATAATAAATCAATAATCATCGTTCAGAATCCAATCGTCTCGTTTTTACAGCGTAACGACGGAGCAGCAAAATGAATGACAGCAACAACGAGCAGCTCAGTGCAGATTCTGATTAGATCAGCAGGACTAACTTGATTTGACAATATTGATGTTATTTAAGAATAAAAACATTAATGTTTTGGAAAACAACAGTTACACCTGCCGCTTTTATTAGGACTGCTGAAGTAAACTTATTGCTTATTATATCTTAATAACGCATGAATGTTGCATAATTGTATTGTTTTGCTTCTTTACAGCAGAATTATAGACTGACTGTGAAAACATCAGGTGAACAGATACATTTCAAAACGTTCTGTGAAAAACTGAACCAGGTTGACTGATTAAATAATAATAATAATAATAATAATAATGATAATGATAACAATAATATTGCTAAGACGTTGTTTTTATTTACTAAAACTAAGCAGAATTATGATGAGAACTGACAGGGACTAAGACTAGGGCTAAAATTGGAAACATCTGACAGACTTGTGGCGACTCACCGATCTTCATCATCTTGCGGAGCTTGGCCAGGTTCCCGGTGATCAGGTAGAGGAAGGTGAGCTTGTCGAAGTTCTTGGTTCTCTGGTAGCACATCTCCACCACCTGGTGGTGCCCCTGCAGCAGCGCCGCCTCGCCCAGACGCTCCCAGCAGCTCCGCTCGTCCAGAGCCTTCGCCGCCTCCAGCGCCACCTGCAGCACGAGGAAGGAAGCGTCAGCTCATGGAGCGCTCATGTTATCACAGCGACCTCGTGCGCGGCATGGCCACGCCTCCCTCACCTCGATGTTCCCGCACTCCAGAGCCAGACTGAAGCGGGTTTTCTCGTCCTTGACGAAGTGCAGCGCCACCTCCGGGTAGCCCTTCTTCTGCAGGTACGCGATGATGGACTGTCCCACCAGCTTGGAGTTGCGCACCATGTGCAGCACCTGAGGGATTATGGGTAACAGTTTATCCACTATTTACTGTTCATAAACTCCTCGCTATAACCTGTACGTACAGAGGGGGGGGGCAGAGGGGTTGGGCGTGTCCCAAACCACTCGCCGTACATTCTCACCTCGTCGTATTTGCGGTTAACGAGCGCGAGCTTGAAGCGGTACTCGGTGGGGTCGATGTTGAGGACGCGCGGCCTGCACTCCCGATCCAGACAGTACACGCTGTTCCCCCTCACTCGGGTCACGTAGATGGGCAGGTCCAGGGTGCGGATGATACCGTGATCACTTAGGAGTGGGGAAGAGGACACACACACACACACACACACACACACACACACACACACACTCCAGTTAAACACACTTTATTTTAAATATTATTCTGATTATTTGTTGTACAGAATATTATTAGGAGACATGCAGTACCCTGAGTGACCAGCAGGTGGGCGCACACATTAATTCAACACTATATTATTAGCAGTGTTCTACAGCTGTTACGGTGCGGTGTGGGCGTTACCCTGAGGTGAGGGCGTATTTGATATGGTTCGAGGTGGTGTAAATAAACACGCCGCTCTCGTCCCATGCGCCGCTCTTCACGCGGATGTTCTCATGGATGTTACACAGGCTCTCTAACTTCCTGTTGCAGATCATAATGGCTGTAAAGACAGAAGAATGTGTTAATAGTAAACAAATAAAAAGACGCAATAATAAGACAGTAAAAAGATTGTTTACACTATTACACATTTCTACATTGTTAGATTTTAACCATCTTTGGCCATAAAATGTTTCTATTTTACATGTAATTATGACAACACTGGAGCAGTACCGTGTTTGGCCAGCAGGGCGACGTGGCTGGTGTCTGCGCTCCACACCACGTATTTGACTTTGGCGATTTTGACGGTGGCGAGCGAGCGCTTCTGCTGCACGTCGAACAGTGTGACTCCGTCGGCGTCCCTCAGCAGCAGAGAACCCGTCCCTGCGTAGAAGATCTCCTCGCAGCTCGGCACCTGCACCTTCTTCACGATCTCGTTCTTCAGGTTCTTAATCAGCAGCTGTGGAGGGATTAAACACACACGTGAACAGGGAAACGCGCGAGGTAGAGTGGGCGTGAACAGGGAAACGCGCGAGGTAGAGTGGGCGTGAACAGGGAAACGCGCGAGGTAGAGTGGGCGTGAACAGGGAAACGCGCGAGGTAGAGTGGGCGTGAACAGGGAAACGCGCGAGGTAGAGTGGGCGTGAACAGGGAAATATGTGACGTGATCTCACCGAGTGCATGCGGTCCAACACGGCGAAGCGATTCCGGGCCACCCACACTGCCGTCAGACCTGAGGAGCGCTTTCCCTCTGGAGCTACACACACACACACACATACACACCACTTAGAACCTTAGTGTAACTGCAAGCAATGAATAATGTGCTTGTAAGTATATTTGTAGGCGCGCGTGTGTGTGTGTGTGTGTGTGTGTGTGTGTGAGTGTGAGATCAGCACTCACCGTCAGGGTTCTGCGAGTCGCTCTCTCGAGGGATGGAGTACAGATCATACGTGCTGTTCTCCAGATTTGTGGCTCTCTGAAAAACACGAGTGCGAGTGTGTGTGAGACATGAGAATGTTCAGAAGGATAAAGCGTCACATCCTGTGTGAAGACTCACCGTACACAGCAGCACGGCGTTCTCCGCAGGATTGTACGACATGCTGAAGACCGGGAACTTGGAGCCACTGCACACACACACACACACACACACACACACACACACACACACACACACACACACACACCGGGGGGGGTGTCACTAAAATCACATCTCAGGGTGTTTATGTGATAATTATTCGGAATACATGCTAGTACATTTATTGTGCTTTACTAATTTAATTGATGCTGAAAAGAAATCCTTAAAGGGCTACACTACTGGTACATCTCTCTCTCACGCGCGCGCACACACACACACACCTGCGCAGCTGCATGACGGCCGTGTCTTTGCTGCTGTTGAAGTCGAGCTGGCGCAGGAAACGGTCCTTGACGTAGTACAGCATGTTCCCGTACACGGCGTAGGCAGGACGCTCACGCTCCAGCTTAAACACCAACATCCCACTGTCATGACCTGCACACACACACACACACATTAATACATCACAAATATCAGAACATCCTGTGTGTGTGTGTGTGTGTGTATATGTGTGTGTGAGACGCACCAGCAGCGAACAGGTTGAGGTTAGGGTGAGCCCCGAGAACCCAGAAGCGGTCGTGGTCTCTGCGGAAGGTCTGGACGCCGGTCCTCTTGGACATGTCCCACACTCGGATGCTCTTGTCCTCAGAGTTGGACAGGATGAGCTCCTGGCGCGGATGGAAGACGGCACAGGACACGTTGTTGTAGTGTCCCCTACAGGTGTCCAGCTCCCACGCCTTCGACTCTGAGCAACATACAGGAAGAAGAGGAGGAGCAGTGACACTCAGTGCGCTCCAATAACGAGGAGGCCCCGTCCCAAATCACCACCACCACCACCATCACCACCACCATCCTCACCACCATCACCATCTCCACCACCACCACCACCATCATCATCACCACCATCATCACCACCATCATCACCACCACCACCACCATCATCACGACCATCACCACCACCATCATCATCACCACCATCATCACCACCACCATCATCATCATCACCATCATCATCACCACCATCACCACCATCACCACCATCACCATCACCACCACCATCATCATCACCATCATCATCACCATCATCATCACCATCATCATCACCATCATCACCATCATCACCACCACCACACGCTCCAACTCACCGTTCATCCTCCAGATCTTCACCTGCCGGTCATCGGCTCCGCTCACGATCAGAGGCATGCTGGGGTGGAACGCGGCCCAGTTCACTCCTCGATCATGACCCTGAGGGCAAAGAACAAAATACATCATCAGTGGGCGGGGCTTGAATACACACTCATCTGTACAGGAACCCGATGAAGATGATGAAGACGCAGTGGCTCTGACCTCCAGCACGTGTTTGACCACGGCGTCCGATGTTCCGAACAGATCCACCCCGGTGATGCCGCGCACTTCCGTTTCCACGGCGCCCGGAGACAGGTTCTTCTTCCTCAAACCTGGAACCAACGTTTACATTCGGACACACACGGGGGACCCCGTTTACACGATACACACAGAGGGCAGAGAGAGGAGAGCAACGTTATACACACACACACACACACTTCACCTTTATAATGTCGCTCAGGTTTTCATTTTTGTTGCGATAAGAAACGTGTTTACTACAGGAGTATCCCTAGGAGTGCTGTGATTGGATAAGAGGAGCGCTCACACACACACTCGCGCATGATTGGCTAATGAGGGTGAAAATCAACAGGAGGGGGAAAAAGGGACTTGAAATCATTGTGTGAGAGACAGCATGTCCAAAAACCACAGGATTCATCACTACCTAGTGCCCTTATTTATACAGATTTGGGATGGAGCCTAAACAATCTGGATGTTCTAGCAGGAACACTACCTAGTGATAGTGATGAACTCTGGCATTTGGGACGGAACCATGAAGTCTGTTGCAGCAAGAACGTCTCCTAGTGCTTAGGACAGATGGCGCTGGAGAGCATTAAAATTGGGACGAAGCCAGCACAGAGAGTAAGAGTATAATAAGAACACTTCTGAGAACTAGTGTAATAATAACGTTAACTAGAGGTAGCGTGAGTTCTGGTATCTGGGACACGGCTGTAAGAGAGCTGCCGCTCTAGTGCACTAAGCAGTCATGAAGTGTGTGAATTGGGACGGAGCCCTACGATGCGATATGAACATTAGCTAGTCGTGAGCTCACACACTCCTGAGAATGTGGATTGAGACAAAGTCGATGCCGTATGAGGTGCAGTGTGTGTAGCTGCAGTAGAGGCTGATGTGCAGGTGTGGATGTTTCCGTCAGGGGAATGGGACAGCGCTGAGAGGGGGAGGGGACGGGGTGGATGGGTGGGTAGATGGGGGGTATGTGGGCGGGGCGATGGGGAGGGGTGTAGGGGCAGAAATGTAAACTGTGCTCTGGTGGGGCAGGAGAGCTGCAGAGAGCGAGCGTTAGCGTGCACATGCATTAAAGAACACCTGGGTAAGGCTGCTCATGCGTTTATTAATCATCATAACTGTTATAATCAGTATAATTTAACACACGTCACACCCCAGGAGCTGGGCGGATTGTGTGTGTGTGTGTGTGTGTGTGTGTGCGCGCGTGTGTGAAAGCTCTGATGTGGGGTGTGTAGGTGAGCGTCCTCTGCTCGGTGCAACACATCTCCACTTCATCTCATTACTGAGTCATTAGTTAGTAATTAACTGTTCATTAATCAGCTGTGTACATGCACTTCCTGTTTCTGCTCATAGTGTGTATGTGTGTGCGCGCGTTAAACAGCACTAAGCTCTATAAAGGAACGGGACATGCTCTGTGTGTGTGTGTGTGTGTGTGTGTGTGTGTGTGTGTGTGTGTGTGTGTGTGGCAGGCAGTTAGACAAGGTTAAAGTTAATAATGAGAGTATGAATATGAGTGATGATCAGGTTATAATCATGCAAAGAGAGAAAATGAAACATCTCTCCGACTCTCTCACACACACACGTTGAATATGTGTTATTAACCCAGACCTGACCGGTGTTGTGACTCCATCACATTACATCTACTCTACAACACACACACACACACACACACACACACACACACACACACACACACACACACACACACACACACACACACACGTGAAATGTTCTAGAGTGGAGCTGATGGAGAACCAGGGAGACGTGCAGAACCAAGTTCAACACCGTACCGCAGGACTGAGATAATAACACTCAACAACCTTTACCGTGTGTGTGTGTGTGTGTGTGTGTGTGTGTGAGAGAGAGAGAGAGAGAGAGGTGCTTCAGAACAGAGCCCACAGAGATCTCACCTTTACATTCATCCACTCCCTTTCCCCCTCCTCACCGCTCCTCCCCCCCTCCCTCTATCCCTCCATGAGCCCCGCCCCTCCCCCCCCTCAGCGGCCTTCCCGCTCCTCCTCACCGGAGATATCCCACACCCGCACGGTCTGATCCAGGCTGGCCGACACCACCAGGTCCTCCGATGGGTGAAACTGAGCGCACATCACGTAGTGGTTATGACCTGTCAGGACACTGGGGGGAGGGGAGGGGAGAGGGGGGGTTAACAATAAACATCTGACAGTAAACATGTACACACACACACACCAGACACACACACACACCAGACACAGGTCCGGGACTGCCAGTTCCACAGACGGATGGTCTGATCATCTGAGGCACTCAGGATCCACGGGTACTCCTGAGACGAAGACAGAGAGAGAGACATTTTTACTATTATTATTATTATTATTATGTACATATGTACAGGGGTTGGACAGTGAAACTGAAACACTGGCCAATTTAGTGTTGGATGTTTCATGGCTAAATTCGGCCAATCTTCATTGATTGCTCTTACTGGTGGAACGTACAGAGTGTGAAGGTTTAATCAGCAGAGTAACAGCACAGTTTTGATTAAGATATTGCAATGCACA
>JAAGKR010010173.1:10203-20203 GCA_011419295.1 Clarias macrocephalus | reverse complement strand
TGGAATATTCTCATTTGTTTAATATTCACATTAAAGTCAGTTTAGTGAAGTTACTAAAGTTACAACAACAAAAAAAAAAAACAACACCACCACCACTGTAATTTTGGCATTAGTAATTTAATAAGTTACTAATGCCACCTAGGTAATTTCTGCTAAAATGATTAACAACTCAGATTGTTTACAATTATTAGCACAATTAAAGCCAGCTTGGAAGTTAAAGTTTGGAAATATATATAAAAATGCTTACAATTTAATAAAACCAGCTGCTTGAAGTTACTAACCTTATAAACTCTGATTAGTAAGGATGGAAATCCCCAGTCACCCCCACCCCCAATATGATACTATCAAGATACCTCTGATTCAATTAAAATTGTGCTTCTGTTAGTATGACAAGTTCATAAACATCACGATGTATTATTAAATAATAAACATTAGTTTTAGTGCAGCATTTAAACACTGTTCGAAGTCATTGAAACCGACTTCAAATTCAAGAGTTTAACATTTAACTTCAAATGAAATTAAACACAAAGATACATTGTTACTGAGCAGCGCGCATCTCTGTCACCCATCAGAATTATAATTTCTAAACAAATTTTTACATAAATAATTCACTCCTACCACACGGGAAGAAAATGAGTAAATAGTTTATAGCGCCCTTGAAAAGGCCAATCAGAGATTTTTTTAATGTGTGCAGCAATCGAAAATGTAACGTAATAAAAAATAAAAAAACGTTTCAGTTGCAGCTCTCAGAAGCTTGTGTGCTCGTCATAGAGTCAGTTATATCTGAGGCTGATCTGTCGTGTCTGATCAAGCTTAAAACCAACCAACTCTGCTCAGTGGCTGATCGACCGGTTCATCTCGATTATAAATGTAATAAATCATTTAAAAATAGTTTTGGGAGTCAGTGCGGGGATATGTGAATCTACTCATTGCTGAGTAAATAATGTCACTAACTTTGATCCTACTGTTATGAGATTTAGTTTGCTAAATTGATAAAGTTACTGAATTAACAGAAACTGTTAATTTATTAATGATAGATAGATAGATAGATAGATAGATAGATAGATAGATAGAAGCTTTATTGATTTTGAAGGAAATTCCAGAACACAGTCAGCATGGTAAAGATATTAAATCTGTTTGTTATTATATTCTATTTATATATTGGTTCATATTAAATATTTTATATTAGTTTGTTGTTTTGTATACTTTTTAAAAACTGTTATATTTTTTATATGTTGTATTTTATGTTATTAATTTTTTACAGAATATTTGAATTTATTTTCATTATATATTTTTATTAAAGCTAGCATCTTAATATATTAATGTATCTAAAATTTGAAGCTTCATTACTTACTAAAAGGTAGTTTTTTACAAGTCTATAAATTCAGCTTAAAGTGATTATACCAGTTCAAGTTATACAGTGGAAACTTGTGTGATAAAATTACTAATTTAATTTAGACTAAAAAAGGAACATATTTTACAAAACATTATAATTAATTTCAGATCCATAAAATTTACACATATTAGCAACTACTTTGTCAAAATAAAGTCCAGGAATTTTAAAGAAACGTAACAGTGTTTGGAGCTAAGCGGCCTGAAGTCGGACACACACAAGAAATCAGGAGATAGAAACGTTTTACCATTAATTAAAAAAGAAATACTGGAGACATAAAGATAAACACTGCAACTGCTGCAACTTGTGTAAAGTTACAGTAAAGTACAAAATTTGATTTAAATACCAACAAAACATTTCACATAAACATGAGCGTCTGTGTAAATAATCTCAGGATGCAGATCGTTAGTTTGGACAGTACGCTCTCAGTCTGAGCCTCTGTAATCTTGTTTCACACATGACCGCACGAATAAAAATATCACACACAGACACACAAACAAACATTCAAACCCACTGAGCAAAACCACAACAACAATAACAGCGCAAGATGGAGCAGGAAGACCTGTAAGAGCAGTGTGTTTGATCAGATATCAGTGTGTCCTGCACAATCTCAGTCAGTATCAGCTGTGAGATTTATATAAATAAAAATAAACACAAACAGCATTTCTGCCTAACCTCAGTTTCCCATAAGGAACGAAAACACACACACACACTCACACACACTAACACATACATATACATACATACACACACACAGAGCTGAACACTGCAAACACACAACAAGGTTTCAGTGAACCTGAACTCGAAAGACTTTGAAGAAAGATTTATATGACTCAAGGTAGGTGTGTGTGTGTGTGTGTGTGTGTGTGTGTGTGTGTAGTTAAAGGTCAGTGATGTGCCGCACTACACTTGTCACATCACATAGCAAATATGCACACACTGTATAGTTACTCTGTCACACACCCATGCACACATACACAGATACATCAAGTGTACCATTATACATATAACCTTAACATAAAGTGAGCGAAGTTTAACCCACCGTGAGGGCGGTCCTTTACCGCTGTAAAGTCACTAAAGCTAGCATTTTTAAAAAATTTAAGTTTCTAAAGTTAAGGAGAGCTGCTTGTTACAAAAATTACAAAAGTTCCTAACGTGAGAAAAGGTTACCAAAATTATAAAAATATAAAAGGCTTGTTAAATACCAAAATAAAATGATTATAAATTAAGCTGCTACGTTTACGTCAATAACTAAAGCCAGCTGCTCATCAAAGTTACTAAGGTCTGGAAAAATTACAAAAATGACTAAAGCCAGCTGTGTGCAACTTAACTAATGCTATTCAAGGCAGCTTACTACAAATATGACATTACGAAAGATACATTTGTTGAAGTTAAGTAAAAGAGCTAGCTAACATTTACTAGATATTCTAGACTATACTAGATAGTCTGGTATTAGTTATTAAGTCTTAATCAGGTGAAGAACCACTTTTGGCATTGGTGTCAGTGCCCGATTCAGTACCTTAAGGAAAAACATATTTCTGGAATATGTTTTATAATGTTTTTAAAACATTATAAAAGTTATAATAATTATTTATTTTAATTAAATAAAAGTATTTCAATAAGTCACCCACAAATTATTTAAGTTTTTAAAACCAGAATGTAAAAAATTCTATACTAAATATGGTTTGCTAATAAATCAATTAAAGCTAGTCTATAAACATAATAATGTTACTAAAGATACAAAATAATAAGCCTTATAATGTTACTAGTTACTACAGATAAGTTTGTACAATTATAAATCCAGTTTACTAAAATTATTACTAAACTTGCAAATTGGTATCTAATAAGTTTACTGAATTTTCTGTAAAAGAGTCTGGTAAAGTTACTCTACCTTGGAAAAAAACACTTTAATGAATTTACTGAACTAGCTTTAATAACTTCGTAAAGTTACTAAAAACAATTTGGCACATATACTAAAATTCCTAAACCTGGTTTTATAAAGATGGCAAAGTTAAAAGTACTACATCATAAAGCATGTAAAATGATGCTTAATAAAACTTTTCGGATTGCATGATTTGATAAAATATTACTAAATAAATAAATGTAAAAACATACATTACGATTATTTTGACATATTGCAATTGTGATTTAAACTGTGATATGTAACTATTAAATGTAACATTTTTTTATTTAAACATGTTTATAAAAGCTAATAGCAAATAACCTCATTAAGAGGATGTGTGTCAATATTTATTTAGCAATAACCTCAAAATTATTTAAAAATAATAATAAAGAAATACAACTTAAATGACCAATTCTAGAATGACAAATCTACACAGATTTCAGAACACATGTGTATTAATTATAATAGGTCCACAACTTCCATTTTTATGCGATTAACTGTGCGATTAAAAATTACTTTGTAACATTACTGAGATCATTACAGCTTGTTTAATAATCAAATGTTTTTTAAATGAAATGGACAAACACATAAAATATATAAGTGCAGCGAGTGTGATGAAGTAACTTTAAAAGTTATTAAATGTAGGGATTCTGTGTCCTAAACCACTACAGGTACTGAGACCAGCTCAGTAATATTAGTAAGCGAGTAGGTGTGGGGGCAGGTGTGTGTACAGAAAGAGAGAGAGACAGACTGTGGAAATGAGTTGCACCTAACTGTTCACATAGGACAAACTCACACACTCACACACACACACACACACACACACACACACACACAGTTCAATACATTTCACAGAAACACAGCAAAATCCCAAAGTTCCAAAAGCCAGGTCCATGCACCCACGGTCACATGCTAACGCTAGCGTTAACACTCTGTCAACATTTCAGATATTAGCTGATGGACTGCTGTAGAGGGAATTCTGAGTAATCTACACTGCTGCTGTGTAGCGGTGTTAATAGTCTACAAAGCACACTAATGTGTTACACATGACAGAATACATACAGTATAATAAACAGGTCTACTCTCAAACACACACACACACAAGTTTACTCACCATCTCATCGAGAGCATAACGCAGGAGTCCGTGTTCGTAAAGAAGAAAGAAGCGTCTTTGCCATTTCTGAAAAACACACATAATCGATCAGTGTGTGTGTGTAATGAACAATACACATTCTCAACTCCATGCTGTAACACTGTGCTCACTAATCCGCAAAACTAGCTAGCTCACTATCACTGCTAAATAGTATATACTTAATTTCATATTATAATCATTTATATTAGTATCTATTACTAATGCTAGGTACTAAAGTAGCGTATACAAGTCATACAGATGTATTAGCATCTGACAATGACAACTGTTAGAAGTGCTATACAAATAAAATTTAATATTAGCGCAAAGTCTCTCAATCAAGAGAACATATGAATATAATGCGGTAAATTATTAATACGCCAAAGCATTCCATTAAATGCACCTCACTACAAAAATATAAGAAAGTAACACCCAGATTAAAACACTTTACTAGGACATTATAGAGTACCGAAAAAGTGATTAATCCTAGCAAAAAATAGGCAATGTGCGAAGGTATTGTAGTTACACAGGTATAAGCATTACACAATCCTACCAACATTACAAACTAAGGTCACAAACTAAACATTAGCAATAAACGTGACGCACTATAATATTTAAACTTTAATTAAACGTTAAGTAATAACTAGCAGGTAGTGCTGATAGTGTACAAGACCAGTCTACTGAAGCAGTACCTTAACATGGTGCATAAAGGTACTCAATAGGTTCCTGAACTACAAAATTCTAACAGTGAAGCATTTAAAGTAGAAAGACTCAGTGTTAAGTGTGTAATAAGAGTTCAGTAGAGTGGTGAAGTGGGGACTGGCTGCTGCGGCAGTGCCGCGCTTTATCACTGAGCTGGAATCTTTTCCCATCGCTTGTCAATTAGTGATTTCCAGGCTTAACAAGATGAGATTCTCTCACACACACACACACACTCTCTCTCTCTCAATCTTTCGGCTCCTCGTTCTCAGGACCTAAAGCAGAAGAGTGACTCAGCCCTTCACCACCCCCCTCACCTCCCACACACACACACACACACACACACACACACACACACACACACACAAGTGATGTACACTCTCTCTCTCTCTCTGTCCATCACAAGCCCACACAGGAATATAAATAGTCTCTCACGCTCTCTGAGAAACACTGAACCCATACAGCAGCAGTGTACAGAACGAGCATGCTATGGAAATGTAAGAGTACTAACAGTACTCAGGTACTGTATAGTTCAGCATACTATATAAATGTAACAGTACTATACTAATTCAGCCCGCTATGTGAATATTAGAGTACTAAGGGTACTTACAGTATGTCACAAAAGTAAGTACACCCTTCACATCTCTGCAAATATTTAGTTATACCTTTTCACAGGACAACGCTGCATAAATTATGCTTTGACACAATAAAAAGTAGTCAGTGTAAAGTTTGTATAGCAGTGTAAATTTATTGTCCCCTCAAAATAATTACAAATACAGCCCATAATAGCTGAACCCCTGGCAACAAAAGTGAGTACACCCCTAAGTGAAAATGTACAAATTGAGCACAATTAGTCATTTTCCTTCCCCTTTGTCAAGTCACTCATTAGTGGTAGACTGTCTCAGGTGTCACCAGATAGCAGGTGAGTTAAATTTGGTATAAAAGCTCTTCCACTCTCTCAACCTGGCCACTGAAATTTCAGAAATCTTCTCAGAAGACCTGAAAAAACGAATTGTTGCTTTACATAAAGATGGACTAGGCTATAAGAAGATAGCTAACACTCTGCAACTGTGCTGCAGCACAGTGGCCAAGACCATCCAGCGCTTTAAGAGGACAGGTTCTTCTCAGAACAGGCCTCGGCATGGTCGGCCAAAGAAGCTGAGTGCACGTTCTCAGCGTCAGATCCAAAGATCGGCTTTGGAACACAGACGGATGAGTTCGTCCAGCATTGCTGCAGAGATTGAAGGGATGGGAGTTCAGTCTGTCAGTGCTCAGACCGTACGCCGCACACTGCACACAGTTGCTCTGCATGGTTGTCGTCCTAGAAGGAAGCCTCAAGAAGCACAAGAAAGCTCGCAAACAATTTGCTGCAGACATGCAAACTAAGGACCAGGATTACTGGAACCATGTCCTGTGGTCTCTGGCGTGTGTGGCGGCAACCAGGTGAGGAGGACAAAGACAAGTGTGTCTTGCATACCGTCAAACACGGTGGTGGGAGTGTCATGATCAGAGGCTGCATGAGTGCTGCTGGCATTGGGGAGCTACAGTTCATTGAGGGAAACATGAATTCTAACATGTACTGTGACATACTGAAGCAGAGCATGATCCCCCCTCCCTCCGGAAACAACGTTTCAGCATGATAATAACCCCAAACACACCTCCAAGATGACCACTGGCTTGCTAAAGAGGCTGAGGGTAAAGGTGATGGACTGGCCAAGCATGTTTCCAGACCTAAACCCCATAGAACACCTCTGGGGCATCCTGAAAAGGAAGGTGGAGGAGCACAAGATGTCAAATGTCCACCACCTCCCTGATGTTGTGATGGAGGAGTGGAAGAGGATTCCAGTGGCAACCTGTGAAGCTCTGGTGAACTCCATGGCCAAGAGAATTCAGACCGTGCTGGAAAATGATAGTGGCCACACAAAATATTGACATTTCACATTTTCACTTAGGGGTTTACTCACTTTTGTTGCCAGGGGTTCAGCTATTATTGTCTGTATTTTTAGTTATTTTGAGGGGACAATAAATTTACACTGCTATACAAACTTTACACTGACGACTTTTCATTGTGTCAAAGAGTCATTTATGCAGCGTTGTCCTGTGAAAAGATAGAACTAAATATTTGCAGAGATGTGAGGGGTGTACTTACTTTTGTGACACACTCTAGGTATGGTATAATTCAGCGCACTATAGAAATGTACTTTATGTACTAAGTGTATTGCACTTCCATGATAAAGTCAGTTCCATAAAGCTCTTTAATCCATTTCTGAACACACAGACTACTCCCACTGCCACCTGATTAGTGTGTGTGACCTACAATCTCTGATTCAGCACGCATGTGTGTGTATGTGTGTGTTATATGAGAATCAGGTTAATTGTTCAAGTTTGGATTTCAAAAAAAGAGAAGAAAAAAATGAGTTGGTACGACTCCAGGTTTCTGTTTAAACTGAAAACTCCCCGAGAATGTCGTCTCAGAGTATTACAGTGTTTATTCTCATTCAACACACACACACACAGGATTCTGATTAACACACCTCATTAACACTCTATCTCGTGTGTTGGTCGAAAACCTTGGATATAACCACACCTTCATTTGGTGACGCCTATCTCAGCCACACCCCCTCTCTGTCACGCCTCCTTTTAGATATGTCCTCTGTCAATTACACCACTCCTCTTGGTCACATGGATTCTAAGCCACACCCCTCTCAGTCATGCTGCTTCTCATCAGCCACACCCCTTCTCAGTCA
This sequence comes from Clarias macrocephalus, assembly GCA_011419295.1. Classification (NCBI taxonomy): domain Eukaryota; kingdom Metazoa; phylum Chordata; class Actinopteri; order Siluriformes; family Clariidae; genus Clarias; species Clarias macrocephalus. Next base: position 12,332 of record JAAGKR010010173.1, on the reverse strand, counting down.
CGCCCCTCTGTAAATCTGCTCCGCACTTTACGCACACTTTTTTTGAAGTGAGCGCTAATATGTGTGTAAAGTGTCAAACTTCAAACATCGGCTAGCACTAGGCTAAAGGCTTACGTGCATCATCTAACTCATGATTGTGTGTATGCATGTGTGTGTATGTGTGTCAGTGTGTGTGTGTCTTTTTACACATCAATCCAAGACTGCCCCTCCCCCCACTGGTATAGTCCTGTTATTCCGTACGCCAGTACACTCATGTATTTACACTCTCCGATACAGCAGGGGGCAGTGCTGTGCCAGCTAGTTTCTGAGTCAGTGATCCACACTTGAGCACCTTTATAAAATGGTACACTGATCCGTGTTTATAAGTTAATACAGAGTGTTCACACCACCCCATAGTACCAGACCTCGGGGTGGAGTGAACTGAGGTCCGGTCCTGCGTCTGTAGTGTGAAAGCAGAACATTCAGAGTGTGTAATAGGTAACATACGATTGTGTGTGTGTGTGTGTGTGTGTGTGTGTGTGTGTGTGTGTGTGTGTGTGAGGTAGAAAACAGAGCTTATCCTGGCAATTGGAAGTGTACAGTCTCACACACACACACACACACACACATACACACACTTACTCGGGACCGGTGCAACGGGTTGTCAAAGTTTGTTCCTTCAGGTGCCAGGAGCAGCCATCCTCCATATATAGGCTTAGCCTGAATGACAGAAATACACACACACACTTCTTATAAACATGACAAAAGGAGCCAGATTACACACAGTAGGAGACATTATCTATATGTAAAAAAAAATGAAAAAATTTTTTTTAACTCAGCTAATCTCAGCTAAAAAGTACCTGTTTCTGTCTTCATCAAACACACTACATTCACCCTAAATCACACACAAAGATAACACGAGGGACAGGGAGAGACAGAGATAGAGAGAGACAGAGACAGACATGGAGACAGAGACAGAGAGAGACAGAGACAGACATGGAGACAGAGACAGAGAGAGACATGGAGAGACAGAGACAGAGAGAGACAGAGAGAGACATGGAGACAGAGAGAGAGACAGAGAGAGAGAGAGAGACAGAGAAAGACATGGAGACAGAGAGAGACAGAGAGAGAGAGACAGAGAGAGACAGAGAGAGACATGGAGACAGAGAGAGAGACAGAGAGAGACACGGAGACAGAGAGAGACATGGAGACAGAGAGACAGAGAGAGACATGGAGACAGAGAGAGAGACAGAGAGAGACATGGAGACAGAGAGAGAGACAGAAAGAGAGAGAGAGAGAGACAGAGAGAGACATGGAGACAGAGAGAGAGACAGAGAGAGAGACAGAGAGAGACAGAGAGAGAGACATGGAGACAGAGAGAGAGACAGAGAGAGAGAGAGACAGAGAGAGAGAGAGAGACATGGAGAGAGAGACAGAGAGAGAGACAGAGACAGAGAGAGACAGAGAGAGAGAGACAGACAGAGAGAGAGACAGAGAGAGAGAGAGACAGAGAGAGAGACAGAGACAGAGAGAGAGACAGAGAGAGAGAGACAGACAGAGAGAGAGAGAGACAGAGAGAGAGACAGAGAGAGACATGGAGACAGAGAGAGAGACAGAGAGAGAGAGACAGACAGAGAGAGAGAGAGACAGAGAGAGACATGCAGAAATTTAAAACAAAATAAACTAAGAAAGAAAGAAATCATAGTAAGTAATGTAATAAGTGCGTGTGTGTGTTACATAAAGCTGTATATCTGTTTATTTACGATGAACCCCAGATTCCATGAAAACAATAATGTGTGTGTTAAATGCCTAAATGCACACACACACACACACACACACACACTCTGAGCAGAAAGTAGTGAGCTTTCTTTAGTGGAAAGTAGTGCAGTGTGAGTCTCTCACTAATGAAAGCTAATTAAAGCACTTTGTCTCACTGCGCCACACACACACACACACACACACACACACAGCTGGGACTTGTATCAAATCACACTGTACCTCAACATCCTGTTTCATTCCTATGGTGTGTGTGTGTGTATGTGTGTGTGTGTGTGTGTGTGTGTGTGTGTGTGTTCCTGTGTATAGTCGTCGTCAGTGAGCAGGTGTGTGTGTGTGTGTGTGTGTGTGTGTGTGTGTGTGTGTGTGTGTGT
>JAAGKR010010173.1:0-5000 GCA_011419295.1 Clarias macrocephalus | reverse complement strand
ACACACACCATGCAACTGCTACACAATTACACCTGAAATCATACTGCATCAATAGTGTTGTGCAAATCATACAATATTAATGTAACAAACACTGATAATAAACCTGAACAGTCTAAGATGTGCTCTCACACACACACACACACACACACACACACACACACGTCACTTTCAAATCCATATCAATTCAGTTTATTCACACAGCACCGTAAATAGGAGTGTGTAATAATGAGAGACAGGTACACACAGACAGACGGGTACAGGCAGACAGACGGGTACAGGCAGACAGACGGGTACAGGCAGACAGACGGGTACAGACAGACAGGTTATGAGTTGATCCTGGAGCGGTCTCTCTCTCCGGTCTCCTCTTCGTTGGTGATGAGTGCGTCTGTGTCCGTGTGAACCTCAGAGTCCTGCACCGCTGATCTCTTTGTCAGTTTATTCAGTGTGCCTCCCTACACACACACACACACACACACACACACACACACAGAGTTCAGTCATTAATGCAGGGTTATTCATGCATGTGTGTGTGTGGCTCTAATGTCACCCTTCAACACACCCACACACACTTCCACACAGGGGTGTGGGCGGGGCAATGGCGCATTTGCATTTAGAGCTGAAACAGCGTGTGTGAAAGAGGAGTGAAGTGAAGCGTTCCTGGAGATCTCCAACCTGATATAACGTTGTTATAAAGGACCAGTGTTACATACGGACAGTACAGAACTGAGAGGCAGTAAATTCAGAGAAGCATGCGGAGAACGGGCCGCTCTTTATAAGAACACAGGAGGATGAAGCCCTGAAGCTCGTGCGGTAACACGGCACAGGTCAGTGAGTGAGTTAATAAAACATGGCTACACAGACGTCCTGCCGGTGTGTTTAAACACCACACACTGTTTTTCTGATACGTTATTAAACCTGTAAAACATGTCAATTTTACTGTTACTGGAATATACTGGGAATGACGTCACAAAAACATCCACAAAAACACGTGATCTGATACTCTTGGCCTATCTGACACATTATCTCTATTATATTTATAATGAAGTCACACGTGCGTTTAGTTGGTTAGAATGAAATAAAGTTCATTATACTGTGTAGGTTGTGCTGAATGAAGGGCGTGTCTCTGTGTATCGCACAATCCTGATCCCTGCGTGTGTGTGTGTGTGTGTGTGTGTCTGTGTGTTTGCACAGGTACCCCGTCACAGCCGAGTCACAAGCGTTCTACACTACATGTACAGCAGGTTGCGCCATCAGCAACATTTATGGCAACCAGTGATGTAATGTTTCGGCAGATGTACGCAGATGTAAACCTGCGTACCATTAAATCATAAGAATGAAAATAACGGCTGCAAACCGCCGTAAAACAACAAGACAAGAAGAAAAAGATCTAAAAATGCTCTGGGGTTTAAGGGCTGCATACTTGGACAAACTCCACCATGTCTACACAACAAAAAGTCTTTAATCCCCTCACACAGGGGTAGATGAAGAGGAGGGTGTGTGTGTACTGTTCACTGTAACACTTTTCTATTGTGTGTCCAGGTGTAGTGAGTGTTCTTTAGTAACTGTAATGTAACAACGTTAAACAGTCAGTACAGTGCAGTTCACTCTGTGTAACGACAACGCAGCGTCACATTTCAGCAAAATCCTTAAAAGGAGGCAAAATTGAGTGACAGAGAGGTTCATGTTAAACATTACAGTTTTGTGTGTGTGTGTGTGTGTGTGTGTGTGTGTGTGTGTGTGTGTGTGTGTGTGTGTGTGTGTGTGAGAAAGTTCCCCTCCCCCTCTCTGGTCCCAATCATTACAGGTTCGTTTCAATGGTAAAGTCCTGTTAATTAGTTTTACTTTTATATTTTGTATGAATTATTTTTATATGAATATTTTTGGTTTGTGGAACAAATCGTCCGAGTTTACATTATTTCTTATGGGGGAAATTCACTTTGATATACGAGTGTTTTGAAATATAAGCACACTTCCAGAACCAACTATACTCACAATCCAAGGTTCCACTGTGTATGAAACAGAATACAGTTTGTTTGTTTCTTCGGTTATCGTTTGTGATTATCAGCGTTTATGTTGTAATGTGGGCGTGTCTCAGGCGTCACACTGGAGCAGCACGAGGAGTGCAATGAGCGCTCCACTCACAGGTAATGATAGCACGCAGGCATCAGGGTGTGCACGTGGGCGGAGCCACAGGTAACCTCTAGTATAAAATAAGTCAAAATAGAGTGTTACAACACCATCTGTAACACTCTATTTTGACTTATTTGATACTAGAGGTTACCTGTGGCTCCGCCCATGTGCACATTATGATGTCTGCGTGCTAGTGTTTGTTGTGTGTAGTGGACACTTCTGTGCACCGCCGCAGGTACACCTCACATCTGTGCCAAACACTGCAGGAGTGTAACAAGGCACCTTTACACTGCTCCGCTGAGGGCGTGGCCACGCCCATGAGACTCTCTCTGACGGACATGTGAACAGACGTCCTCATGGTACTGACTGACTCTGAGACCGTGTAGTGAGGACTCAGCCCGCCGTGACACCACAGGAGGGGTGTGTGTGTGTGTGTGTGTGTGTGTGTGTGTGTGTGTGTGTGTGTGTGTGTACCTCTCTCCGGTCGATGATGTTCAGTAGAGTGGACGTGATGATGCAGCAGATCGTGTTCGCCAACATGAAGATCATCATACGCTGCCACCGCCATAACGGGATCTTAGCATCGCTGTGCACACACACACAGAGTTATTGGGAGAGTGGTAATTTAATAAGTGATTTGCTGTGTGTGTGTGTGTGTGTGTGTGTGTGTGTGTGTGTGTGTGAGTGTGTGAGTGTGTGAGTGTGTGTGTGAGTGAGAGAGAGACCTGCTCTTCTCCCCCAGAATCTCTCCCACGATCAGATTACACAGTCCGATCCCGATCATCTGCACAGATGTCGCCAAACCCATCGCCGTGCCCAGAGTGGAGCGGGGCACCACCAGGGGGATGGAGGGCCACATGCTCGCCTAACACACACACACACACACACACACACAGTTTAAATTAGTGGTCACAACGACACTGTAAACATAACGAGTAAAAGTACTGGGAGTTTGTGTTATAGCAGTACTACTATACGTGTGTGTGTGTGTGTGTGTGTGTGTGTGTGTGTGTGTGTGTGTGTGTGTGTGTGTGTGTGTGTCTCACCGCAGCGAACGAGTATGTGATCCCGAGCCAGACGGTGGAGACGAGCGGAGGGACGAAGGTGAAGGCCAACAACCCAAACACAGGAATAGTACACACCGCACACAACACAGCAAACACACCACGCAGACCCACACAGTCCTACACACACACAGGTTATATTCAGTACAAACATTTTAATTAATTATTTTTAAATAAACATGCAGTAAAACCCTCGAGGTCTGACTCCAGTGTGTGTGTGTGTGTGTGTGTGTGTGTGTGTGTGTGTACTCACAATGAGAATACCCACAACAGCTGATAACACCAGTGAGCTGTCGTACACCGCACCTGCAATGTAGGACGCCTGCTTCTGTGTGTAACCCTCATACTTATCCTGGATAAACTTACTGCGCACACACATACACACGCATTATACACACACACACGCATTATACACACACGCACGCATTACACACACACACGCATTATACACACACACACGAATTATACACACACACACGCATTATACACACACACACGCATTACACACACACACGCATTACACACACACACACGCATTACACACACACGCATTACACACACACGCATTACACACACACGCATTACACACACACACGCATTACACACACACGCATTACACACACACGCATTACACACATTACACACTATACACACATGCATTACACACACATATACTACATACACACGACACACACACGCATTACACATACAATGCACGCACACACAGCGCACACGCGCACACTACACGCGCGCACACTACACGCGCGCACACGCATTACACACACGCATTACACACACACGCATTACACACACACGCATTACACACACACACACGCATTACACACTACACACACACACACGCATTACACACTACACACACACACACGCATTACACACTACACACATTACACACACGCATTACACACACACACACACGCATTACACACTATACACACATGCATTACACACACATATACTACATACACACGACACACACACGCATTACACATACAATGCACGCACACATAGCGCACACGCGCACACTACACGCGCGCACACTACACGCGCGCACACGCATTACACACACGCATTACACACTACACACACACGCATTACACACACACGCATTACACACACACGCATTACACACACACACACGCATTACACACTACACACACACACACGCATTACACACTACACACACACACACGCATTACACACTACACACATTACACACACGCATTACACACACACACACACGCATTACACACTATACACACATGCATTACACACACATATACTACATACACACGACACACACACGCATTACACATACAATGCACGCACACATAGCGCACACGCGCACACTACACGCGCGCACACTACACGCGCGCACACGCATTACACACACGCATTACACACTACACACACACGCATTACACACACACGCATTACACACACACGCATTACACACACACACACGCATTACACACTACACACACACACACGCATTACACACTACACACACACACACGCATTACACACTACACACATTACACACACGCATTACACACACACACACACGCATTACACACTATACACACATGCATTACACACACATATACTACATACACACGACACACACACGCATTACACATACAATGCACGCACACATAGCGCACACGCGCACACTACACGCGCGCACACTACACGCGCGCACACGCATTACACACACGCATTACACACTACACACACACGCATTACACACACACGCATTACACACACACGCATTACACACACACACAC
>JAAGKR010010172.1:4304-23762 GCA_011419295.1 Clarias macrocephalus | reverse complement strand
AGTCTGTTTCCTGATGATGCATGGAGGCCAGGGAGGAAAGGGGAGGTAGGGGAGCGTGTAAATTCATCACAGAGCCGAATAATTGCTCGCAAGAGGGAATATATCACCTAGCGGAGAGGACTATCAGGCTTTTCTCTCAGAGTTATTATATAACTCCATTTACTCATGTGTGTCATAGGTGACAATTCACAGAACTCATTTATAAAGTGTGAGCTTTGAGATTCATTCTGAGCAGCCAAAAGAGCAGAACAGGAATCTCACCAGGCACTGACGGGTCTCATCAGTGGAGCTGCTGGGCATCAGTACTGTAATCTCTTAGACTCAGAGTCCTTTGTGCAGCAGATGGGTGGCAGGTGTCTGTGTGTCTCTACAGCATGACCTGTGGAGAGAAACCAAGCTTGTGTACAGCATTGCTTGCGAGAGTGAGGCTTCTTGTTTTAACTGAGATCAGGTTGCTTCAGGACCAGGATGGAAGATACAAGACAGTACAAAAGAATGACTTAAAGAATGAGTGCCTAAACAGTGCAGAGAGAAAAAAACTAAAAAACAACATGGAAAACTGAGTACAAAAGCAAGCACCATTGCTGCAGTGGGAGCCTTGATTTGCTGAAAGAGAGAGAGAATTCAGGACATTATGGTAACAAGATGGACAAACCTATATTCTAATCAATTTTTAATCCATTCCTCAGACTAGAGCATGGTCTTGTAAAAGAAAAAAAAAGTGTTATCGTATACTAAGATAGGTATATACTCATATTGTTAGGAACCTCCACCAGAGGCACTGGAAGGCGGTTGGAGCCTCTCCGTGAGAACATGCGCAATTAAGTTGACTCTCTGACCTTTACTTTAAGGAATGATATGCAACATGTCTAAGCTAAATACGTATAATGCATAACACATAGCTACTTAGCATGTTAAGTTTGGCTGTTTAAAAAAAAAAGCGTAGCATGAGATGTCATGAACTGTAAGACATAGTTATTAAACATGAGTCAGAGTGCTGTTTAATCATTCTTATAGCACTTAGTCTCACTGGGGATGATCTGTGGTAATTCAGCCAAGTAATAACGATTGATCTTATTCCTTGTAACCATGCTGTAAATCTAGTTATTATTTATTTCCCATATGATTGGAGACAGACACCTTGGAACGAAGCCTTGTTTCATATTTTTTGGGTATTGATATCCTGGCGAAGAAAACATTGTTTCACTGTGTAATTGGAATAAGCCAGGTGGATTCCATCAAACATGGGAACTAATTAATTTTAAAATGTTTTTAAGAGTCTTTTTACTCTGGTTTTAACTACAGATCCAGGATATGTTCAAGTGTTCACAAAAATTAATTGTTGGGGATAAGAGTATGACAACAAATGCAACCATCTGACATGATTAGAGTCTTGTAATATTTTTTTAAACGTATCAAAGCCACTCCAGCTCACCTGATGTTAAACCATTTCTAAACCATTACAAAATCAAAAGGAACCAAGAGGATCAGTGCAGTATTATGTACTTGCATTTTGAGGTTTACTTGTTCTTTTGCCTGCCAGCCAAGCCTAGCTTGTTATTTTAGGCTTCTTTCTAGTAAAGTATCTACAAGACAGGATGGATCCCATATATGCGTATACACACACACACAGATACCTCACAGACACCTCATTTTGTGCAATGCAATAGTATATTTTTTTCTAAAGCTGTCTAGACACACACACAAACTGTAGGTAACCAGCACCTGTGGTTTTTCTCTCTCTATGTGTGTGTGTGTGTGTGTGTGTGTGTATGTGTGGTTTGTTCAGGTCCTTATGTACCTACCAATTTATCTGCTGCACTACAAGACACAACTGGAACAGTCTGGGTAGATTTTCTCTTTTTTTTTTGCTTTGTAGCAGGGCAACATAAAATGTTCCCCAAAATAAAATACACAACAACAACAACAATAGTATATGTATAGAGAGTATATACCATACACACAAACACACACAAAGAGCTTTAATTGTGCAAAACCAGCTTTTCACCAGTGCTTGGATACCATGAAGGTAGGAGGTCTTCTCTGTTTTCTCAGTATACTGGAGCCATGATCAGACTGCCTGCTTCATATCTGAAACACTGGCCTCCCAGGAACTCCTTTAAAAGCCAAAACACATGGAAATGGCTTGAGGCAAGGTCAGGACTGTACTGGGGATGTGGCAATAAAATCCAGATGGGTTCCTGTAATGTGCAAGTGGTGTTCATGAATGATTGTGTGTGAAGTTCTTCTCTTCTGGTGACCAGCTGTCCATCGTTTTTCAAGGATCAGACGTTGAACACACTCAATGTTCACATGATCGAATGAAGTTCAGCTTCAGCCGGGATCATCATTCGTGGTTAATGTTTTAATTTTTATGGCAATTATTATAATTTTTTTTAGCGTAGGTGAGCTGATGAAATGAGTTTTTAAACATATCTCTTCTGCCAACAATGACATTTCAATTCAGCCCTAGACTTCGTTATTTGCCTCATTGCTCTTTGGACAGGTCACATCTAAAAATGCCCTCAAAATAATTAAACTATTCACATGCAAATGTGCTAATCAGTGTGTCAAAAATGAACTCGGGCCAGCGCTCTCCCAATCCCATTTCCCTTATCAGCTCGACTCGTAATAAACAAATTAACCTTAACTCATTTGAAGACAGACTTGATTCTGCAGGCTGCTTTGTTTTTGTCGAACTGTGTTAAAATGACAACACAGAAGACACACCATGTATGCATTCTTTAGGTGTATGATATGTGTAGGCAAATGATAAGGAGTGGGAGGGGTTAGTGGAATAGAAATATACAGTACAGACCAAAAGTTTGGACACCCCTTCTCATTCAAAGAGTTTTCTCTGCTTGTTGCCTGTCCTTAGCAGTGGTTTCCTAGCAGATATTCTACCATGAAGGCCTGATTCACACAGTCTCCTCATCTCTAGTCGTTCTACAGATGTGTCTGCTGCTAGAACTCTGTGTGGCATTGACCTGCTCTCTGATCTGAGCTGCTGTTAACCTGCGATTTCTGAGGCTGGTGACTCGGATGAACTTATCCTCCGCAGCAGAGGCGACTCTTGGTCTTCCTTTCCTGGGGCGGTCCGCATGTGAGCCAGTTTCTTTGTAGTGCTCGATGGTTTTTGTGACTGCACTTGGGGACACTTTCAAAGTTTTCCCGATTTTTCGGACTGACTGACCTTCATTTCTTAAAGTAATGATGGCCGCTCGTTTTTTTCTTTACTTAGCTGCTTTTTTCTTGCCATAATACAAATTCAACCTCTTTGAATAGGAAGGGGTGTCCAAACTTTTGGTCTGTACTGTATATATAAATATATAATATATAATTTATATATGAATTTGAGTTTTCTTCTTGTCCCTAAACCTATAACATGAAATTATTCACCCCAATTATCACACATGTTAAACAGAATATAAAGGGTTTTAAAAAATCGCACTAATTATGCTTTGATCCCTTTGATTCACCTTTGAGTTTGCTGCGCTTCGTTACAAGCTAATATTCAAATATTCATTTTCCAATTAAATGTACTTCGATTTTTTTTTTCATTTTCTTAAGCCCATGTAATAAGTAAAAGGGGATTTTCAAGACTTGTTGATAATAAATTTCTCATTTAGTCCTTCTGTGGTGAAATTAGAGGCACTGTTTACCCAGCATAGTGTGCCAGCAGGACCGCCATTGTCTTGCTCATTAACTTCACCTCCTTTATAGTCTCTGCGAGGATATATAGCACATGGGCACCAGCGGCAGGGCAGGCTTATCTTACAGTCTCTGTAAGGTTGTGTTAAGTGTCTCCTTGGTGGTATCTGATTTGTCAGGATCTGATGTTGGCCTTGTACATCAGGGTTGGGGTTCAATTCCCACCTCGGGTCTGGGTTCATTGAGTTTGTATATTCTCCCTGTGCTTGGTGGGTTTCCTCAAGGTACAACAGTTTCCTTACACAGTCCAAAGACATGCAGATTAAACTAACTGGCATTCACGAATTTCCCATAGTGTGTGAATGAGCATGTGAGTGTATGTGTGTAAATAAGTCCTGCAACATATTGGCAACCCGCCCAGGTTGTACCCCTGAGAAGTCACCTGAGATCCTGTATAGACGGATAAAGCGGTATAGACGATGAGTGAGTGATGTATAAAATTACTGGCAAATTATTTCAGGATGTAGAAACAATCTTATGTCATAATTGAAAAATAATCAACTTTCATCACCAAGGCTACATTATATTAAATACCTTGCTTCTAATGTTTTTTTTTTACATTTTTTTTTATCCTAAAGTGTTAGGGGGTTTGTGCAGTTAATTATCACTTGTGTAAGATTAAAAAATAAAAGACTTTTTGTTGAGACTTCTTTTGTTACAAGATAGTACCAACTGTGTGTGGCCTTAAACAGTATCAGCTAATACTGAACTAGTATTCAAGCCCCAGCACTGCCAAGCTGCCACGGTGAAGCCCTCAAGCTAGGCCCTTAGCCTTATCTGCTCCAGTGCCGTTGTATCCTGGCTGACCCTGCTCTCTGGCCCCAGCTTCCTCACTGGGATATGTGAAAAAATATGTGAAATTATGTGTAAGTACATGTGACAAATAAATTACGTAAATCTTAAAGAGGGGGGAAAAATTGATCCAGTTATATATGTAAAATTGTTTTGTTTGGCTATACATGTATCACTGACTCCAAAATATTCTTTTTTCATTACATTTTTTATTTTCATTTTATCCTGTAGATGGACCTGGAGCCTACACAAGGGGGCTAGTGGCAAAAGCCGGGGAGCCTATTTGAGGGGACTCATGGGACAAGCCTGAGTACACTATACAAGGGGAATCGTGGGATAAGCCGAGATACACCCCGTTTTGAGTGCCAATCCATCCAATGCAGGGCACGAGCACACCCACATGCATGCACACACTCACTTACTCACTCTGGGCAATATGGACATGCCAATTAGCCTAATCTGCACGCCTTTGGATGGTGGGAGAAAACTGGAGCGCCTGTACGAAACCCCCCAATGCATTGGAAAAACATGTAAATTCTATGAACACCGACCCCAAGCCAGTCTCTTATAGATTACTGAGAATTAAAATGTCAGTGTCTACTGTTACTAGCTGCAGCGATGAAAATAAGCCAACTAAAACAAGCAGCAGTTGACTAGAAACCAAAAAATAAGGTGAAAATATGGTGAAACTGTTGACAAAGGAAATAATTACTTAATTATATGTGTATATATTTTTTGCACGTATAAGTTCAGATATTCAATCATTTATAGCAAATATTAAATTACTTTATAATTTCCTTAATGAAGTCTTTTTTATTTTATTTTATTAATGCGTTAATTTCCAGGACCCATTAATAGGCTATAAATCAAATATAAATCATTCACTCTTGTAACGGCACATGTTATTTGTTTTGGGGAAGTTATTATATTGAAGTTAAATGATATAAAAGCTAAATGTCCGAGTTATTTGCTCTGGCTTTAAGAGATAAAAACATAAAAACGTCTACAAATGGCATCCTATGTGTACATAAGTTCGTATGATGTGGAACATTTCCCATAAAGAGAGAAAGCAGACTACTTCATTTGTGGTAAATGTCTTTTTCCCACAGGAATTGCATGACATTTGTTTGCACACCAACTTGTCGAAATGTATGCAGTCCCTCAAGGATACACCACGTTCAATGATAATCATGCCACATGCATTGGAAGAGTCACTGTACTGTTTCATACAGCATGGATAATGTATACAAGTTCATGTCCGAAACATGAACAGCACTCGACTGTGTCACCTCATGATCGTGATCCCTAGCCTTCTCTCTTTTCCTGTTTATTCGAGATTGGACCATTTCCTACTGATGTATGCAAGTGCACCTACCAGTGTGTAAACCCCTATACGGAAACAAAACCATGAACGACACGATGCACAATTAGATCCCGTTGATTCTACATCACCTCCCCCTGCCACTTCCTCGCCATGGTAACAGGTGCGGACGTGCAATCCCGCTCTCTTTGGTAGGGTTTGCCATCATTTCTCTTGCTCTGATTCCCCGCCGCTGCCATGGCAACAGGCCGATCGTATGCAAAGAGGGCCGACGCAGGCGTAGCGAGCCGAGGCCAAGCCATCATTGCAGTCTTTGAAAATCAAATTGACTGTTATGAGGAGTTAGTCCGAGGTGTGTTGAGGAATAGAGGTAAACAAAAGAACAAGACGAGCACCAATTTTTCTTCTCCCATTACTGAAAACAGGGATTCTTGAAGATCCTGTGCATCATGTTTCCTTAATTCTTTCATTGTGCATTAGTGAAAGAAGACATTAAGATATTATTCGCAGGCTGTAAAAAGTCATAAAACCGATGACCCACAAAGACAAAAATACAAACACTATACTGGTTCACTTATGCTGGATGTTTATGGTGAAACAAATCCATCCATCCTCAAGCTAACGTGTCTTTTCTGATGAGACTGAAAGATTCAAAAAGCTATTTTATAAGGGTAAATAATTTTGCAAATTACACAAATCACCCTCACACGTCAATATTATGGGTTGTGATGTGTGTAACTTGCCCAGATAGTAATACTATGAAATTGTGAAAGGTTCAAAAGGTTACTAGGGGTGAATACTTATGCATGGCAGAATTTTATTCTTTATCAAATGAGTTTGTTTATAATAATTGATTAAATTACATGCCAGATCAGGTTACCTAAAAGCACTTTTCTGTTGAAGGATGAAGGGTCTGTAGAACTGCTGCTGCTCTGCCAGACCCTCCGAGGGAGAACTCATCTGTTCTTTGTGTAAACATGACCGTCCGGAATAAGCGGAACACAGGGCTGCGACTTAGAGAACGGAATGCCAGAGATGTAATCCACCTGAGAATATCCAGACAGCATTCCGTGTTCATTTCACATAAAGATGAATTATGGACGTGCTGTTACTTAGATCCAGTGTGTGTGTGTGTGTTTTGCTGTTTTCCATCAGCAACTCAATGCAGCTACTGCACAGTTCTACCAAGACTAGGCTTTACACATAAACCATTATTTCTTATTGGCGAACCATTTATCATTCGATAATAAGATCACTAGGGACAAATCATATTTATTCTTTTTTTAGGTTAGTCTAACTAAAAATAGTCAAAATCGAAGTTCACAATTGAATCCTTTAGTTGTGCCTGTGGCACTGCAGATTTCATTCAAAGCATATGATTTATGCACTTGGGTTTCTCTATGGAAACGCTGAGAGAAGCGAAGAAGGGGTGTGTTAAAAATTTAAATACGTATTAAAAATAAGCCCTGAAAGAAGAAAAAGGAAAAATAAATTTTGATAAAATAAAAAAAAACATAAAAGTTTGACATGCAGTAGTGTATTTGTGGATGGTTAAGGCGATGGAACAACCTTCCATTCAGTAAGGTTCAAGCCCCAGGATCGCCAAGCCACCATTGTTGAACCACTGTCCGCTCCAGCGGTGCTGTATCCTGGCTGACCCTGTACTCTGACCCAACCTTCCTAACTGGAATGGGTGAAAAAATCCATTTCACTGTGCTGTACGATACAAAAAAATTATATCCCAATCTATTAGGACTTGGTTGTAAGTTTTCAAAAATTAACCTTGGTCAGTTCAGATTGGCATGTCATAACAGTTCACATGTTTGTCACGACGAGTTTATGTATATGGAATATGTATACTCGAGGTTGTGCTCTGGAGGATGGCAAAGAGTTCGTTGGCTGTGTTTGTTGAGGTCCAGAAGAAGAAGGAAAGCCAGATGCCTCGCTTTAGATGTTTTAGCAGCTGTTACTAGCACTGCTATGAAATCCCTACACTCCCGGTGCTGACTGATGCCAGAAGGGCTCTACAGTATGTACTTTCAGAAGTAAAAAGTTGCTTGGATTCTGATCAGCCTGCTCTATTTCAAGTCGCATAACCACACATCAGAAATGTACCACACTAGTACCACATTTGAAAGAGGCTCTGATCTGATCTAAAAAAAAAAATAAATAAAGCAGATTTGTGCATTCAAACATCCCTAATAAAAAAAAAACACATTTGCATCACTTCATTTAATGTGAACATAGCCATACATAAGCCTTTTTCTTTCTCCCACCCTTCCTGAGTTCTTTCCTTTTAGGAAAGAAGATCAAATCTGAAAACCAAATCGGAACCATCCACATTTTTGTTGATGGGGAGAGGAGTAGATTTGCAAAAAGAGCCCTGATATGACTAAACTAGCAAGATGCATGTCAATATTTCACATCGCAAGTTTTCTAACTCAAAGTTTTATGTCTTTAAATGTATTTAACTCTTTAGTTTATTTAAAAAATGATTAAATATTCCAGCATGGATTTACGCTAAACAACAGGCAGATCACCGCTAACTTCCTTTAACTGTACAAACGCAGCTCACCATCTATTCTCCATTAACAGCAGTTTTTTTTTTTTCATATGTCACATGTGACATTTGTAGATATGCTGTTTTCTGGATGCTATTTTTCCCCCATCTACAGTAACATTGAGACTTTATTCTGAGACAATTCAATCATTCCATTCCACTCAGACTGTCATACGTGGCCTAAGGGATGCTGAAATGAGATGACAGTCAAAAACACAGACAGGAGCATCAATAGAAAATGAAAAAACACATCAAGCTGAGTAGAAACGTCTGTCAACCTAATTAAGTCACTCTGCATTAAATGAATAAGCCTGAACCTTGTTAAACCTCACTCGAACAACCATTAGCACTGGACTTCACTGGAAGGCCAAACACCCAGTTAAAATGTCCAGTATTTATGTGGTCAAGATTTCTTGCTGTATATGACTTCTGCCACTATTACTACTAATATTCTTACTCTGATACTTCATCCTGCTCTTCCTCCTAGTACTACTGTATATACCTCTATTACTCTTGGCAGACCCCCTTATCTAGAGCGAGATTTATAACCAGTTGGGAGTTGCCTCATTCTCCTGTTTTTACTCCAATCATTAAAACTATTAATCCTTTAACAACTCCTATTCAAACAACTTCTTATCCTACTACTTCTACAAGGGCCATTCAAGTCAAAGCAGGATATTCATGAAATTTCTCATGAATGAAGGCATAAAAACTGATTAACATTTACACAAGACTACAGTACGGTACAGTACGGTCATGAGACCAGTCTGAATGACGATCCTGGCTGAGCTGGCTTGGAGCCCATTGCAGTTGCTCTTGTTAACATTTAGTGAGTTAACAAGATATTTTAAAAGTTAACAAGATATTTAAAATGAAGTTACAATTTTTGCTCGTCTTGCAAAACACCTGCAGACCAAGTTACTCACAATCCAAGGTTCCACTGCATATAATTAAGGTTAAAATTGTGTGAATTTCAGCATGATCCACAAATTAAACAAAACTAATTTGGAACCATAATGAGGAAAGTCGGACATACTTTTCACAAACTGCACAAACGTACAGTTAGCTGCCAGCTTGTACTTGTGTAAAAAAAAAAAAAAAACTTTGTCTGGTAAAATGCACCAAACAATACACATATACAGTAATTTCACAAAAAATTGCACTTACCAGCACCTAGTTCATGCTTATTATATCAACTGCAACTCCATTAGCCAGTGCAGTGTTAAGGGTCATCATGAGATGTGAATTGAATGACCACAATTTAAAAAATAAATAATTAGTCAAGTAATTTATTAATTTTTTTACTGTATGTTTGGGCTATTAAAGGAGTTCCTGGGAGGCCAGCTTCGGGCATGAATCAAGCAGTCTGATCATGGCTCCTTTATAACTTTAATTATATGCGTATAAAGAAAACTTTCTATCTTGATGGTATCCAAACACCAGAGAAACGCTGGGTTATATAGAAAAATAAAGGGAGTTTTTACTCCTTTCTTCTGCACAATCAAAAGGCAGTTGATTGAACACCCCTCACAGTAAACTCCAAATGCTCATACTACTATTACTAATACTGCTTCTCTAATAATAATAATAATAATAATAATAATAATAATAATAATAATAATAATAATAATAATAATAATAATTAAAATATTAAAGATTGGCTTGTCCAAACAAGGATCATGTAAATGAGTAATAAATGAAGCAATGAATAAATGAATGACACACCTGAAAATGCAAAGACTGACCATTACAGTGCTCCATTACAGGACTGGTTTAGTGCCTTGCTGACATTTGGTCTGACAATGCCTCCTAGTGGCTTGTCATGAAGTTCCAGCATGATTTCCACCCTGCTTAAAGACTGTAGTCTTATTATGCAAGAAATGCATTCATCACCTTGTCAGTGAAATTACTTTCAGGCCTATATCATTATGCAAAGTTACCTCGATCTGACACATTATCTCAATGGGATGGAAAGTAGTTAATTACAGCACCCATCACTTTTTCTAGTGTCCCTATCTGCAAATTTTACTACCATAGACCGTCCTCAAACATTTTCTATAACTAGTAGTGGAAATCATTGGAATCAACAAGGTAATATTTCTAACAACGTAATATTAAAACTTGCATTATGGTACTCACATGTTTTGAACAGCACTAATTATGTATATTTTAGATGCAAAGGTTATATGCAGAGGTAATTATGTTCCCTACTGTATATGCAGCCCTTTCAATTATTCTTTAACCTATGCCCTGAAGCCGAAACAACCATCTTTAATAGTTATGAATTCCACCCAGTCACTAGAAAACAGATTAGCAATATCCTTTTGATGTGAGACAAAAATGAACTGAAAATAATTACATCTTCATATACTTCAAAATCTGCATTTATTAGTAAAACTTTGCACTTTTAAGTAAGCATCATTTTATTTGCATATTATTATGGTTTTAAACAAATGCCGAGGAATACAAATACAGTATGTATTTAAAAATGTAATCTATTTTAATAATTAAATACAATACAGCTCATGCAGATGTCTTTATTGGTTCAGTACACTCTTGTGTATATTGTCTTGTTCTGTGTGTCCTTCATTCTTCTTCTTTTACTTTACAAGTATATACAAGTATACAGTATGTTTTTAAATACATGTTAAAAATGTTGGTGTAATGAAGATGATCTTTTCTACATGAAGAATGAAATATAAATGCAAATAATAATAATGATAGATAATAATGAATAAATAAAATTATATTAAACACGTCAGAGCTAGGTGGAAAGGATATAGAAAGCCAACTGTAACTACATCCTAAGTCCATGTAAGTCTTACATGTAAGTCCTCCTTCATGTCCTGTAGAGAGCTAGTGTGAAAGAACCACAAAAAATCTACATATATAGTAACCTGATTCAGAACTCTTAGTGCCCTGCTGACATTTAATCTATAAACCTTAGTCGATCTGCGTTCCAGGATGCAAAATGACAATTACAGTTACTAGTTTGCAATTCCACGAAAATTTTAAACCAAACAAGTAACAAGAACTTCATACACTTTTTATAGTGCTTTCTTTATTGCTTCACATACTTTATGCACATAGTTTACCTAATAAATAAAAGAAATGAATGATATTTATCTAGTAAGTACTCTTGCCTTACTAATTGATATAGAAGGAGTTCTTGAATTATTGATCAGAAAAAATTTTATTAACTGATAAACTTGACACTACATGAATTAAATATCTAAGAAAAAAAAACGATTTGTTGTAAAAATCATCAGCTTGCTTTTTAATTGCCTGTGTGCCTTCTATGTGTTTTCCTCCTATAGTGAATATTAAGATTTAATAGGGTCATTTTTATCCAATTTAAGATCCAATTTTGATTTTAAGCTTAAGAAGCAATTTGTAAATGTTATAAATACCAGCCACCAAAATATCATTTGAGATTTTCTGTAAAAAATATAGCCACAAAAAAAAAAAAAAAAAAACCACAATAACAATGGTAGTTCTGGCTGTAACATGAACAAAACGATTACATGCTCATTATCTTTTCTAGAGTCACATGGATTTCTATAGCAGATGATCCACATAATCCAAGAGTTACTGTATAACAAACAGATATTTAAAGATATGTTACTATTTTTAACTTGAAAATAATGTTTTTTATATTTTACATACAGTTAAACCTTGGATCGCGAGCATAATTTGTTCTGGAAGCGCACTTGTATATAAAACATTCTTTCTAATTCTGATGATTTATTTCACAACGCAAAAATATTCATATAAAATAATTAATACAAAATTTACCTGTACTTTACCTTTGAAAAGAATCGTGTCAAAATAAGACGAGAGAGGAGAGGAGGAGGATGGGACTACTGTGTAGGACAACTTTAACACCCAAACGCACGCTATAAAACACACTTAAACAAACACACACACACACACACACACACACAAAATCCTTTATTTGTGCACACAGGGACACAATGTTATAATAAAGAGTACACGTGCACATGGATGTTGATGCATGTGCACTGAGACTGAGCATGGAAGATGATTACCCATAGTCCCACAGCAAGAGAGAGAGGGAGAGAGAGAGAGAGAGAGAGAGAGAGAGAGGAGAGAGACCACTGGCTCAGTTGTGATCACGTGACGCACGGCAGAAAAAGTGCATGCATACTACTTGTATATCAAGCCCTTGCTCATTAAAATTAAGTTAAAATTTATTTCAAATTTTTGTTTGTGTTGCAAAACACTTGCAGACCAAGTTACTCACAATCCAAGGTTCCACTGCATATAATTAAAATTAAAATTGCGTGAATTTCATCATGATCCACAGATGAAACAAATATAATTTGGAACCATAATGAGGAAAGTTGGACATACTTTTTACAAACTGCACAAGCGTACTGTTAGCTACTGCCAGCAACAACAACAAAAAAAACTTTGTCCGGTAAAATGCACCAAACAATACACATATGCAGTAATTTCACTACAAATTGCACCTACCAGCACCTATTTCATGCTTATTATATCAACTGCAACTCCATTAGCCAGTGCACATCACAAAAAGGTTAAGGGTCATCATGTGATATGAATTGACTGATGATAATTTTTTTAATTAATTAATTAATTTATTTGTACTTTTTTTTTTTACTGTATCCTTGGTTAGACCACTAAGGCTTACGGTGCTGTATTTGACCGAATTTATCTTTCAAGGTAATATATGCTCAATATTGTGCAATAACATGCACTGCCTGCCCTAAAAATGGCACAACCTGGACTTAAGTAAGCAAATAAAGGGCTTTTCACTGGTTAATCCTGCAGTGGCTAATATATTTCAGCTGGCAACAAGTTATTTAACCTTAACTGATGCAGTGGGAGGTGGCAGTTTGGCCGTGTTTTGGGTTTGACTCCCACATCAGGTTTGAGTGTGCAGAGTTTGCATGTTCTGGGTTTCCTCTTTGTACTCTGGTTTCCTCCCACAGTCCAAAGACATGCAGAGTAAGTTAACCGGCATTTGCTGCAAAAAATGTAATGAAGAAATATAGGAAAACTTAAATGCTGCAGAAGTGTGTGGAATGTTTAGCTTAGCTTCCTTGATCTTTGAGTTATAAATATATGCCTTCATTGTAATGTTTTAATAATTTTAATAGTTTAATAATCCTGTCATTTCAACTTTTTTTTTTACAGTATTGTTATCATTGTTATCTTACCATATATTAGAAAATAAAGTGAATGCCTTCTGGGGAGTGGTGAATAAATAATTTCTAGTATTGAGTTTTTTTTTTTTTGTTACTTTGACTTCACAACCTGGCAAAAGGGAAAATTAAATTTCTACTGCTGTTGGTCTAGACTAGGAGTTTGGAGGACTACAGATGGTACTCAACCAGAATAATGGTTTTACCGCCATTTGGGTTTGTGCGTTTGCTGGCTTTATCTCTGAGTGGCGCTATAAAATTTAGTTCATTCTCTCAAGGATTAATGAGCCACAGATCCTTCAGAGCTGCACGTAGTAGCAGATAAAATCAAGTGAAACGTAATTAAACGAATTCATAATCACAGTACTAAAATTACAGTATAAATTTGGAATTTTAATTCAATTAAATCTTATTAGGAGCGAAGTTAAGCACAGTAAGCATTAACACAGTGAGCCTTCTAATTATGTGTAATTAGAAAAGCTACACATGTGGGGTTTTGTCATCTTATACTTTGTGTTCTTTAAATTTGTAGCAAATTTATCAACTGAAAAATTGAAACTAAATGACCATAAAATTCCATCATTGTTATGACGCGCTACTGCGTCAGCAGATGCCGATCTCATTCAGGACCACTGGTGTTTTTGCGTTATTATAAGAATAAAATGCAGTAGGCTGTTATAATCATCATAGTTTGTGTACAACTGGGTGGTTGTACACAGATCCCTTATGCAGAGTGTCAGAGGAAAGGCTGTGTGTGTGTAAGCTGTGGGAGTGCTTGGAGCAAACTTTTCAGAAAAGTTTTCCCGTTCGGAGATAACGTAGGTTTATTAATGAAACTAAAAAAAACTCAAACACAAATGCGAACACAAATCCCCAGCTTTTCGAAGCAGAGCTAATCCTTATGTTTCTTTTCTCTTAAGGGAGCGTTCCAAGTCCTGGTTCCCTCTCTGTCTGCCCGTTTGACTGAAAGCCTGATGAATAAGGAGAACATCCTGCCCCCTGGGAGGAGCAGCTTCATGGAGCAGATTAAATGCACAGTCAAAGTGCCTGTCAAGAGGGAGTCTTTGGGTCTCCCTCTTGGAGAACAGCCCTTAAGGTCCCAGTAATCCTGGGGAACAGTGGTCAGGTTCGTGGGGGGCTGGAGAAGGGGGTTGGATCCCCGTCAGGCAGCTCTGGGAGCACTAAGAACCCCAAATGGAAACAGACCAGGTCGATCAGTCAATCCTAGGGTTGTGTTGAGGAACCCTAGCACTACCTGTAGAGGACTGTAGAGCAGAGGGGGCGATTGCGCCACCACTCCGAAGAAAGGAGTTGACTCATGAGTCGATTCCCTAGGGGACGGAAACCTGGAAGTACTACGTGCATTGAGCTGTAAGTGGAACCCTTATGCACAGCGTCAGAGGAAAGGCTGTGTGTGAGCTGTGGGAGTGCTTGGTGCAAACTTTTCAGGAAAATTTTCTGTTCAGAGATAACGTGGATTTATTAATGAAACTAAACAAACACAAATCCCCTGCTTTTCGAAGCAGGGCTAATCCTTATCTTTCTTATCTCTTTTACTTTTTACTTTTCAGCCTATCTTTTCTTTTTTTCTTTTTCAGTTTTCTTTTCTCTTTTTCCCTTTTTCTGTTTTTTTCCCCCTTATTCTTTTCTTATACCGGAGCACCGCTCCACAACCTGGTGCTTTCTAAAGGTCTGCATGTCTACTGCTTTGTCTTGGGGGCTTATATAGACATGCTTCCAGGTGTCATGCGTTGTTCTTAATTGCTATTATGATTGCATTGCCTAGTAACAGCAGGAGGGGGTGGCCCAGGTCTGCCTGACTGGAAACCAGTGGAGCAGCTGACCGTGGGTTTGCCTGTTGCAAAACCCACAACATTACAAATAAATAATGAAAACACTAATAAATTACATTTTTACATTCCAGTAGCATCCCTGTTGAGCTATACCACCACTGGGAAAAAGAAATGTTATAAAATCTCAAAGATATTTTGGGGATTTTATAACATTTCTTGCCTGGTGCCATTATATTTTATGTTTCCACTCCATTTCTTCTTGCACAGCTGCCCAGATCTAAAGCATGAAGCATAATGTAGGTTGGTAAACAGTGTGAAGCTTATGAAGAGTAAACACAGAGGACTTACATTAATACATTAACCTTTTCAAATATGATTTATTTACATTTACGTTTAGGCATTTGGCAGACACTCTTATCTAGAGCGACTTAAAAAAGTGCTTCGAAGGTTCAATCATTGGCTAGATCCTTTAACTGGGTTAGTGCTGTAGGTTACTAACTACACCTACAAGTTACTTTGTTTATTCAATTATTTTCCACATTTTACAACAATACTGGGAATTTCAAAAATATGAAATAACATATTGAAATAGGTAATTATGTAACAACAACAGTCAGTTGTTACTATAAGGTCGGCCTTTCTGGAATAGTTCTTCCAGAACAGTATTGTCAAATGCATTTGCCAAACCCATCATACACCATGATGAAACTGGCTCTCGTGAAGACCTTCCCAGGAAAGCAAGACCAAAACATACCTCTGATGTAGAGGAGAAGTTCATTTAGAGTTACCGGCATCAAAAATCACCAATTAACAAACAGCACCTCAGACTAAAGCCATTATGAAGACTTATAATTACTGCATATTTTGGAGACCTTCAGCATTGTTTTACAATGTAGAAAGGAATAAAAATCAGATATGACCATGGAGTTAGAAAGTGATCCCAAACTTTTGAGCATCATCAAAGAAGAGATCATCTTTTAGATCAATCATCTTTATAGTCCAGCTTTATCTTAATTGCAGAAATTTTTTTTTAAATAGTATTCGGCAGTCTGACAAAGAGATGCACCTCCTGAAATATACACCTAAGTACATAAAGAACGTAATAAGAACAACCTTATAAACTAAGCATTTTGAAGTAAATTTGCTTTATGCATATAAAATCCAGACTTTCAAATTTTTTTCTTTTTCTTTTCCCTTCTTTAAATATGCCCGGTGTGTAGCCTTTAGATATACAGATAAATGCACATTTGCCGAAATCAAAGCTGAGCAGAAAGCTGCAATACCATTTATACTGATAACAGGATTACATTCATTTACTGACTGATGACCACACACGGGTTCTTATCCTGCATATGAGAAACTACAGCGATTATAAGACTGGGACTTAGGTTTACAATCTTCTGTGGATTTATGTTATACTGCATCTCAGAGGTGCAATACAGATCATGTAAAAACACAAAAACAGACATACTGGGGTAGTAGTCAGAACTAGCAAAGATGCAGGCATTTTCATCATGGTTGCAGGTTTCAATTATGTTGGTGCATTTTAGAGCAGAACCTGTAACAGAGTGGAGACCAAAAGTCTACATAAACTTTCTGCAGGCATTATAAAAACCGTTTTTGCATCATCCATTCATTCAATTATGATTCTTAGCAGTTTATTGGCTTGTACTTACCTTGTGATAACCAATGCACATCTCCCTAGGCAGCACGGTAGTGTCGCCTGTTGCCTCACACCTCCAGGATCAATGGTTTGGTTCCCACCTTTCTAACGTATGCATGTTCTCCCCATGCTTGGTGGGTTTCCTCCAGATACTCTGGTTTCCTCCAACAGTCCAAAGACTTGCAGATTAGCCCAAGTAAAAAAAAGTATGCTAAGTATATTAAATCCTAGCATGCCAAAGCAGACTTTAGTGTACTTGCTCTAGACTAATGACTAGTATACTAATTTTGTACCAAGTGTATTTAAGTTAAAAAAGCACAATTTTAAGTGTACTAAATATACTTTTCTGTGCTAAAGTGGAACACCTTTAAGTATACGTAGTGCACGTAAAGTATATCGCTGCACGTGTACTAATGTACATATCAGACTGTAATTAATGAAAATACGTATATATTTAATGAATTATAAGTACATTACAGAAATTCTTACTGTGTTACAAATACATGATTAATATACTATGAGTATATTATTATTGCAGCAGTATCATGCTGTTAATAAAAATATACTTTATTATACATACAGTACACACAGTCTTCTGTAATACTGTATTGCAAATGTGTTACCAGTACACTAAAGGTGTTTAGGATAATTTACACATCTACACTATAACATGTGTTTGAAACACATTACATCAGTAATTATGAGGCAGATTTAATCATGAGTTCAACAGATTTCATTTGCACAAGGTTGCAAAAACGTAGTACTATAGTAAAACGTCAGGTTGTCTTACAAATATACAAACTAAAAATTTAACTGTAGTTTGCTTTTGTTACTGATAGACATTATTATAGAGATGCGGAGCGAATATATGCTCCCGGAGGAATCATGACTGCAGTTTCTCGATAGTTCAGGACTGGAGTTTCCTACAGTCTACCCGAGCCTCCAATACCGAAGTGGAATCCATATTAACTTAAACACATACTGATATACTGAACTTCCAGTCTCACACAGTAGGACTGCAGATCAATCCCTGCTATCCGTTTTCACCCAAATGAGGATGGGTTCCCTGTTGAGTCTGGTTCCCCTTACGGTTTCTTCCTACTGCCATATCAGGGAGTTTTTTTTTTTTTGACACTGTCGCCGTCGTCCTCGGCTTGCTCATCAGGGACAATCTTATCATTTTGATTCATAAACATTCACATTTCATACAAAATTATTTGATCATGATAGAATTATTTTATACTTAAATAATACTTTTGATTGTGTTAAAAGCGCTATAAAAATAAAATTGAACTGAATATACTGAATATAATATTACATTCAGACCAACTAAAATTTTTCACTCTTTGTTATATTGCAGCCATTTGCTAAAATCATTTAAGCTCATTTTTTCCCCTCATTAATTTACACACAACACCCCATATTGACAGAAAAACACAGAATTGTTGACATTTTTGCAGATTTATTAAAAAAAAGAAAAACTGAAATATCACATGGTCCTAAGTATGCAGATCCTTTCCTCAGTATTTAGTAGAAGCACCCTTTTGATCTAAAAAATTATAAAAATTAACTTAAATAATTTTAGCAAATGGCTGCAATATAACAAAGAGTGAAAAATTTAAGGGGGTCTGAATACTTTCCGTACCCGCTGTATGTGAATTAAATAGAATTTTAATAAGCATATAGAGAACTGACAAACATTCAGAAGTTATTTAAAATTCATTAAAATGATATTCCGTAAGATCTGACCTTCAAGGTTTGAGCGTGCAGTAAAGGAGAATGCAGTGTCTGAGCTTTACCTTTGTGCCTGTTCTGAGTTCCACCTTTTTTTTTAATTTTACTTCCTTTGATCCCTCCCTCCTGATAACTTCCAAACGCTACCATCAAAAGTGTTCATGTAAAATTTGTCATCCTGAGGCCATGTTACATATTTCTCACACCTCCTGTACAGTGTCCAGGGGAACTGAGCTGGCCTTCTTTATCAGCTTGTTCAATCTCTTCCTGTCTGCAGTAGAGATGCTGCTGCACCTGTAGATCGCTCCACAGAAGATAGCTGAGTCCACCACAGAGTCAGAAAAGGTTCTGAGTCCAAACGACCTTAGGTTCCTTAACAGAACGGGTTCTCTCTGTCCTGACTTACACATTGCATAATAAATATTGGTATTGTTGCTCCTTCACTCTGTCAGAGTTAAGCTCAAATGAAACTTGATATACCCATTTCATCCTCACTGATGTTGAGTCAAGACACACTCGATTGTGGACAGACTGACCTGGTCAACCCGGGCCTCTGCCGCTTGCCAGCCTTCTGTTTTGTGAAATACACACTTTATAGTATATATACAGTACAGACCAAAAGTTTGGACACACCTTCTCATTCAAAGAGGTTGAATTTGTATTATGGCAAGAAAAAAGCAGCTAAGTGAAGAAAA
>JAAGKR010010171.1:0-23767 GCA_011419295.1 Clarias macrocephalus | reverse complement strand
GCTTTCTCAAAAGCCTGTGAGAAAAAAAACGTTAGTGATGAAAGAACATATGAGGAGATCATAAATTCCAATCTAGGCAACAGAAAAAAAAAAAAAAAAAAACGAATCCCCATGCTAATAGGGTGCGAGGGGAATAATCTCCCTTCTCAATCCCAGTGACACAAGCCAATTGTGATGCCTCTCTGAGTCCACACATGCAGGAGATGGCGGAAAGCACTTCTTGCCTCCAAGTGGAAATGAAGCATGTTATGCTGGACTGCAATTCAAAATAATAAAAAAAAATGTTTCAGATGAGGGACGTGTCAGCATTAACTTTCTCAAGATCCTAGCTGAAGTATGATGGAGGGAGGCACCAGATTGGGAAGACAACGGAGAGTAAATTTAGTCTTGCATTGTAATAAATAAATACTAATAAAAAAAAGTGCAAGTCATGTTTTTTATTTGTTGTGTTTACTTACTGTCTTATAAATGGAACTACAGTAGCATGCATAGACTTTGGACTGTGCTTATTTTAACAATTAAACTTTATTTACTTGTTAAATTTTGCATTGAAATGGGCATGAACAGTTTTTTAATGAACCTATTGAAAGAAAGAAAGAAAGAAAGAAAGAAAGAAAGAAAGAAAGAAATGCATGTAATAAGTAAGAAAGTAAGAGAAGTTACAATTGCATTGAATCTGTCTTCTGCTGTTGTTCTACCCCAACATTTTCTTTCCTAAAATATCAGATATGAAACATACTCATGAAACATAATTTACAAAAAAACGAAATATTTTTTTTTTTCTAGGAGCACTAATTCCGACCCAGGTCATCAAGACATGTTTAATTAGCCTATAACCAGATCTGACAGTTTCACACGCCCAAACCATGTCATCTTTTGAACTGGTTAGCTTTCAGAAGCTACCCAGAAGGAAGTAGCTTTAAGTCTGTTCCCTAATTTTCATGTCACATAAAGTATAATTAGCTCTGCTCAAAATTGACCTTGGCCTCGAGTGTGTGTAAGTAAATTCATGTAGCTTATTTTTGGGCTGAGAAAAAGGCAGTGACTAGACAACCTATTATAGAACTCATCCTGTGTGTTTCGTCGATGGGGATGGTGCTACCGCGAACATTGCTGTAAAGTCAGAGGAAAGATTGAATGTTATGTAGAAGATCAGTAGTCAGAATTAGGGCTGCGTGATATTAAGATATAATATTGATACTGTGGTGAATAAATATTCAAATTTCCAAAATTTTATATGAATAATTTACAATATTACAATTAATAATTAAATTACAAAATCATACAAAATTATAAAAATGTTAAAAAAAAAAAAACCTGGGCGTGTATTCACAAAGCTGCTTAAGCCTAAAAGTTGCTCCTAGTGACAAAATTCTAAGAAAAATCTTAGAATTAGGGCATTTTCTTAGAATTTCTCCTTAAATTTAGGATTAAATCTTAGTGAAGATAAAAATGATTTACAAAACATCTTAGCCCTAAAAACAGCTCCTAAGGTAAAATTTGTTTAGAGTAGAGAGGAGGACTTTTAATTGGCTTAAGAGTTTCTATAGCAGAGGACAAAATGGCAGAAGGAAGAAATATTCTCCAAACACTGAACGTAAAGCTAAAAGTAAACGCTGCTCTTCTGTCCAATTTGGTTTTCTTGTTCTTTTACTTCCTTCCATCTCTCTTGGATTGTTGGCTACAGACCATCCAAAAGTGCAACTTAAATAAACTGTCCTGTAATCATGTAAATTGTAAAAGCCGAGACATTTTGCTCCCATCAATCTAAAATGGATTACAAGTAATAAATTCAGTACGGTAAATAAATTTGAGAACTTAAATATAGTAATTACTGTGTAGAAATTGGTTAATTCAAAAGGATTTTCAACATTTAGCTGTTTCATTATCTTTAAGATAACTTTGCATAAAGTAGCCTGTAGTCATGATTATACAGTTTCATCATATACAAAAATTATGATTTCACTGTTAGTTCTATTATCATGTATTCTGTTTTAAAGAGCACATTTCAAAACCTTTGCAGAGGTCAGAGGTTATTTTTTATCAACCAATCACAGTCTTCGAATTGCTGCATCATCCCTAGCAGCGGGGTCGACCACACCCCCTCACTAAGATAAAAGTTTTTCTACTTTCCTTACTCAGAGTTGCTCTAAAGTTTCATAAATCACTTTTAGTCTAGGACTCCCAGCTAGGACTTTTTAGGCTAAGATAGGAGCTCTCTGAGAGAATTCTAAGAAGCTTTGTGAATACGGGCCCTGATGTGTTAATAATTAAATTATAAATTGTAAAACTTTAATTAAAAAAAATATGATTAAATTGTCATTTTTACATTTTTATATAAAATGATAAAATGTAAATTGAGATTAAAAAAAATAATTATGTGTGACTATTATTATTATTATTATTATTATTATTATTATTATTAATGTGTGTTTTCAGGATCCGACCAATGGCTACTACAGCGTGAACACCTTTAAGGAGCACAACGCCACTACGTCGGCTGAAGTTCGCAATCCATCCGGAGCGGCGACGCTGGGTAAACAGCGCGTCCCCACAGGCATGTCCTTCACTAACATCTACTCCACGCTGGGAGCTGCGCCTAACCACCGGCTGTACGACTACGGTGGTCGTTTCGTGCTGGCCATGGGCTCCAGCTCCATCGAGCTGTGCGAGCGTGAACTCAGCGATTCCGGTTCCTTCCAAGATGCCCCGTGCGACAGCAGCGCGAGCAGTTACTTTGACAAAGCCAGCAAGGCCTCGGCTTCGTCCTCGACGCACCACTCACAGTCGTCATCGCAGAACTCGGACCTGACGAAGCCGCTGCAGAAGCGAATGCTCACTCATGTCTGAGAATAAACCTTTTCAGTGAACCTTGCCAGGAACCAAACGTTCCACTGGAAACCTTCATTTCTTGGATGACATGGAACATGGCGGTATTTTCTAATGAGAAACGCGTTTTGTATGTTGTACTGAGCCAGTTGTTTCATTGCAACACGCTTCTCCAGACGGTTTCTCATGTTCCGTGACAATCAGGATTCCATCCTC
The DNA here is from genome assembly GCA_011419295.1 of Clarias macrocephalus. NCBI lineage: Eukaryota > Metazoa > Chordata > Actinopteri > Siluriformes > Clariidae > Clarias > Clarias macrocephalus. The sequence goes on along the minus strand of JAAGKR010010171.1, from coordinate 20,722 downwards.
ATGGTTAAGTTGCGTATGTTTTGTGGACTTTGTCGAGAAACTTCTCTCTTCTTCGAATGTCATTCCATGACAATCAGGACTTCTTCGTCACGTCTTTCCAACTTGTGTTTTTTTGTTTTTAATTTGTTCTTTGGATTTGTATGTAATTTCTCCCAATTTTTGTAATTTTCCAACTTTCTGCCATCTCTCTCTATCTTCCTTGTTCGGAATACCTGCAGTAAGATACACAAGAGTTCCTTTGATTAATGGGGCGGGGGAGTGTTTGACCCTCTCACCCAGACAGAACGGATGATTTTCTTAGACCGTAGGCCGCTTTTGATTTGATCACAAGGTTCTTGCAATCTTGCAACAATTGGATTTTTTCCCCTCTGACTTTGTTGGAGTAGCTGGATTGCAGTGACAGTCCTCCCATAAAAAAAAACAAAAAAAAACACAACATTCCCTTCCCTCTTTAAGTTCCACAGTGTGACCCTTTTAACGTGTGTTTAAGACTCATTTTGCATGCCAGATGCAGATCATGTGATGTTTACATATCGAAGGGAAGGGAAGGGAAGGGACGCGGACACGTCCGAATTCGCCTACGCAATGTGAACTTCCTTAAACTGACCTCAAGCGCTTAATCCAAGTGTATACTTTGTTTATTTCTTTCTCTTTTTTTTTGTAATTTAGCTTACAGTGCGTTGTTTACACTCGAGCTTGTATATCCCGCCTTTCCGTGCAAGTCTACTGTAATGTTGTCAGCTTGATGGATTGATGGGATACTTTTTCCTTATTTATTAAATTTTATTTAGGTTTTTTTTTTTTTTTTTTTTATGTGAGATGGGTGTATGTTCAGGGCCGCTGTTTTAAGTGAGCCCGCCACTCGTTATGCCATTTTGCCATTCGGGTTGGAGCATCAAGTGCCTCCTTTTGGCAGCTCTAGATGGATGTTTGTATTTAAAAAAAAAAAAAAAATTGCAATTAAACGACAGATAATCAGTCGTTATCAAAAAAGTAAGAGGTCAATAAAAATGTCTGTATGGAAAATGTTACAAAATCATTAAAGCCATCGAAGTCAATAGTTTTTCTGTAAATAGACACCCAGACTGTGTGTACGGAGATCAAAGGGCAAATGTGTCTGCTTTCCTTGTGTCTTACTGATGCCTTGCCATGGTTACGTCATGGACTTTGTTCTAATACATCATAAAACTACTTAATGCACCCCTGTCTCGAATCGTATGTGTCCTGTATAATACGTCTCATTGCTGAATATTCGTGCTTGAAGACATTACTCAATTAAGACATCAACCTGGACAGGCTTCTGCTTTCACTCAATCCGTTTTGTTCACTCTCTCCGTTTCCATATATTAAACCTCCATGAAGGCATTAGGGAGATTTCATAAACCTTTCTAACATCCTCGCATGAATTAGTTATCACGGCATGGTTTTAATCCATCATCTTGGCTTTTAAAGGTTGGCTCGTGAGTACTGGATCCATCACGAAACTAAATGGATTGCAGAAGATGATGCATCGTCTGGACGAGACGCGCGCCACTCGTATTTGTATTTGCATAGCCGCTGCGGCTATTTAAAAGGCCAGTTCTTCTTGTTCTGCCTGTTTAATTGAAAGTCGGGTCACGAGCGCGGCTATTGGGGGAAACTCTTAATCAGCACTTTCTTTGACTCGCCTCCTCTCTCTCTCTCTCTCTCTCTCTCTCTGGAAGCTTCCACGGACGTGCTGCGGTCCACGTCGCGAGCGGTAGATGACGACCGCAGCTGTTCGCCAAACCCTTATTGATTTTGCAGAAGAGCAACAGCGATGCGAAGGAAATTATTTAATCTGCTCCGATCCACAGGATTTCAAAGCCACTACACGTTTAATGCAATCCTTAAACTCGATTGCATCGTGCTAAGAAGTCGTTACTAATACACTATACGCCATGTATGTCCAATAACAAATAATCATCCAAACCCAACAGTTGTGATATTAATACGCAGTACCACCACCTCAAAGCCTGCCCGCCATTTTTCCATTTTTTGATACAATACTGATATCTTGTCTCAGTTTCAGGTGCACTCAGCCTGTAGCATGAGACTGACACGCTTCAGTATCCTCAGAAGCTACCCAGAAGAAGGTTTTGGTTGGCAAAACATTTTGTTCCATAAATTGGGACACTATTGGTATTAGGTTGTTGCAGGAAATTAGAATTACTTTGATAAAAATGCTGTTGAACCAACCGTGGCTACATGACATCTGCATATAATCGAAAGGACCCAAAGACAGTGTTGCAAATTTAACTTCTAAATGATATTGAATAAGATGACGGCATTCAGGTCAAAGCGGGATCTTTGATTGTGCAGTATTATTTCTGCATATAATCCCCATTGATCCTTGATTTTGCCTTCTTCACATCTGACAAACTAGCCTCCCGAGAACTCCTTTAATTTCCCAAATCTGTATAAATGGCTCGGAGCGAGGTCAGGACTATGGCAAAAACTCCCAGCCGAGTTCCTGTAACGTGCAAGTGGTGTTGGTGAATGATTGTGCGTACCGATCACACAGACAGATGCGTCTCCTCCCTTAAATTGGCCACCCTATAGATTTCTTTAAAAAGTTTGCATCATTCAAATGATTTACTGTGGCTAAGAGTCTCATCAACAAAGTCTTCTAGAAATATGTCAGTCGCTTTTTAAGCGTTCATTTTCCTTTACCAGAAAGTTCACTGTAAATCCCTGTTTGACTTGAACGGCCCTTGAATATGTTTATGTTTATTTCTCAACTGAAAAACATCCATAAAAATGTTCTATCCTTGCTTGAAGCTTTTACATTGTAAATAAATGCTATAAAAAGACACCAGCGTTAGGGTTCCTGCTGGGATGTGCCAAAAAAAAAAAAAAAAAAAAAAAATCTGTTGTGGTTTGTTTTTTTGTGTTTTTCTTTTTTCTTATGTGTAATTCTGCCCACTCTGAAGCCATCCCAACAGCGAACAAATGCTCTGGATGTTAAAGCACTTAAAGGAATCTCGGTTACTAATAGATTCCACAAGCATTCAGTAGACAGTCAAGTGTTCTTGCTAGTTCACATTTTTAGATAAGACACTCTGGTGTCGATTCCTACACACAACTTTTACCATTTGGCCAGTCATACAAGCAAATTTAACATGGAGGACAAAGTGTCAGTAGAAAATCTTTGACTTTTTAGCGAGCAAATATAAAGAGATTTACACAACATACGTGATATGAAATCTTTGAATGCAAATATTTCAAGGTTGCGTTGTAACCTCAAAGAGTCTACAGACTGTAGACTCTAGAGGTCAGAGGCTGCAACAACTTGCAGCTTGGGCAGCTGTTTGATTTCTGATCACAATCGTGATCTTGGGCATGGGGCGAAAAGCAGGAACATCCTGATAACATCAAAACAGCTCGGAGCCAACCTCCTTCAAGATGCATTTCATATCAAGCCATATGATTGTACTAGAAACTCCTCTTTCAAAAGCCTTAAATGAGAAGATGAGAAATGAAAATGCTGGATGACAACTTTAATCCTTTTTTTTTTTTTTTAAAGAAAATGACAAATTGAATTTTTATTTTATTTTATTATTTTTTTTATAAAAATCTCTGCCCCGAATAACATTGCAAAACGAAGCACACAACAAATATATTTAGCTTCCTTATTGTTGTTGTCTCCGTGTCTGCTTTTGTTTTTCCTATCTGGTACAGTATAATGAACTTATTACCATACAGGCGTAAATGTGCTATTTACCGACGGTTCTGCTCCACCGCTTTAAACGATACGCCATCGCTCAATTACGAACCCCCTCTTTTTACTTGTTTTCTTGGTTCCTGCTGTGTGCATTAAAAAAAGAGCTAATGAGAAAAGGAGGGGAAAAAAAAACATGAGAGAGAGAGAAAATGAACTTTGTTTCACAGCTGGCTGACTCGGATTTAGCAGCGTGTATATTATAATGGGTACAAAGTGTGAGCGGCGTCTTTTCGTGTAGATTTAATAGTGGTGTATGAAAATGGCATTGAGGGTTGAAATCTAGACGCTATAAAGAACGTAGCCCTTTAATAGCTTCGTGTAGCTAGGCATGGGTACATCGATCTGTGATGCTACATGACATCACTGCCTGGATATCATGTTACAACTGTGAGGGACAACATGAATGATCCTGTAAGAAGAAATACAGTATGTGAAATGCTAATGACCCTGATGCTACGTGAACAAGAGACAGAAATAAAATAAAAGATGCTTAAAATCGTTGACGGGTTGCCAGCGTGGCATTGACTTGTGGAAGTAACAAAAGCATGTGCAAAATGTACTTGTAATAACGAATCATCATTGCTTCAGACTTGACAGTACTAATGCCGTCACTTCATCTCCTCGGTGTATCAGTGAACACACGCTGCTCATGTAATTAATTATGCATCGGCCTTTCACCAATGCCACTGTCAGTTGGGATGGTAGCATTTCCACCCTTCGCATAGCCTGCGTACATCAACGAGGCATCAAAGTATCCTGGCACCGTACTGTAGACAAAGTAGACTCTTCACTTGTACATTGCAGAAGTGACATAGAAAAGAAGACACGAGCACTGACCAAGGTGTAACTGGGGTGATGGTGCCACTCGATCCTTTTGTTTTTAACATGCAAAAACATTTGTCCATTCTTTTGAAGTTCATAACCAACATGAGCGAAGCTGATTCTGGAGTATGTTGGTGCCGTAGGCATTCATTGCCATTATCCTATAAAAATAAACAGGTTTGTCGGACCTTCAGGGACTGGGGCCTTAAGCAATTTCCGGCCTTGCCTGGTAAAAAACAGGAACTTTTAACACTACAAATTGGTGGGATGACACTACACGCATCAGGTCTGTTAAACAAAATAAGGGTCAGTAGAACAAAGCATTGCTAAGACCCTGAAAGTGATCGTTTTTAACGTTAACTGGATAATCTGCGTGAAGTCATGTAAGTCAAAGACCCATGACCCATAGTCATATACTATACATTTTTTGTTGTTGTCACATTTACTCAACCTTTGGTAGGATTAGTTAAGGAATAATATATAATAATATACATACATATACACACAGACATGTCAATGTCGGATTAGCCTCATGACTGTTTAGTTTAATTGGCATTTCTATAAACTACTCAAATTGGCTGCCATTCCATCATGGTGACCATTTCAACAAACAAAAAAAGATATACGCGATGTATCCATTTTAAGACCTAAAAACAAAACTAATACAATGTTGTTTAGTCTGTCTTCATTCATATTCTGTATAGCTGTTGTTCTCTCTAAAAGTGACGAATGTGTTTTGTGATTAACAACTTTGGCATGAAATAGACCGAAGTAGATCAGTGCTTTCTTTCCAACAGCCAGCTTGTTCTCATGTCCTGGACAAGTAATATATAACAGTAATAATTACAAATGTAGGCCTGCAATCCATCGCTCGTGGTCATGACCTTGCAATGACTCAAGCTTTAAGAACAGCATGGAATTTATGACTGGTTCTGCAAAGCTGAATAAATACATGCAGAGGTTAGCCGTCAGATTTATAATAAAGCATACTGGCTCGGAAGTCATGCGTAGAGGACCTGTGTGCAGTTGAAGGTTCCCTTATGTCTCCTTAAATCACAAGAGCAGCAAAAAGAAAAGGACTGTATGATGGTTTGAATTATGTTAATTCATTAAAGTGGTAAATAATAAACGTCTTTTCTTCTTACTCAAATTGCTTCAATATCCTCTGAGCAGAGACAGCCGTACTTAGATTAGTCACACCAACTTAAATAATTACAAGTTTTACACATCTCCACTGAAATAAAGTTATTGCACCCAAACACCATTCAATATATGACTGTGTGAAGCTGCTTTGTGACAATGTCAATTGTATAAAGCGCTATACAAATCAAATTGAATTGAAGCAAGTTTCCATGATTTAGGGTTAGGTTTAGGTGTCAGGTTTGGGATTAAGTGTTAGGTTTAGGTTTACGTGGGTGTAAGATCTTTGACTTGGGTGGCACCCAAGACACATGACATGGAGCGAGGTCTTACAGGGAAAGGATCGTTTTAGTTGGAAAATTTGGAAAAAAAGAAGGGAACTGTGAAGGGAGGAAGAAAAGAAGGGGAGGCAAGTAGTGAGGGTCCAGGCAGTGCCCAGCCTGCAGAGGGGCGCAGCTTCCGGCCATCCACTGGCGTGGCCTCGGGTGGGAATCTTCCTGAAGTTCAATGTCTGGGCGGGTTTCCCGGCCAGGAAGCGGATCTTTAGACGATGACACCAGCCATTACCTTTACAGTGGCTGGTTTGCACGAGCTGACAGGAGTGAAAAGTGCTGCTTGAGTGGCTCATGCAGGGATTTTCTCAACTTCCTTCAACATGTTGCTCAAACAGCGGCATTCAATGTTTCTGCCTTTGAAGTTCCTGGGGTACGTGGCATCTCTCTATGCAGGCTTTAAGGACGAACACAGCGCCTTTTCCTTGTCGGTAGCTGGATAGGGAAGGCTGCTGCTTGCCGTAGGTGAAAGTGTTGCAGCAACACCCGCAGTACTTTAATCGCTCTTTCCCATGCAGCAATCAAACATTAGTGTTCAGTTTACTCGCGTTTGAAGTCCTTAGGATTAGGGTTGGGCACAATGTTAGACTCTGAGCCCTAAACTCTAAACATTAGCATTCATTCATTCTTTGCCAGCTGTGCCAAATAAGTCGGCCCTGCCTCTTCATACACATTCAGATGGGGATGTCGCCTCTGTAGGGAGGCTTCAGGGTAAGTAATACATGAAAAAATTGGGTGCACCCCGTTTGGGTGCACAGATTCACACCGTGACATGGGTTAGGTGTCCAATAGGGTTTTAGTTTAGGTATCATTTTAGGGTTAGCTGTTGGCTTTTAGTTAGGGGTTACGGTCAGGTGTCCAATTTAGAGCATTAGTCAGGTGTCATTTTAGGTTTAGGTGTTGGTTTTAGGGTTATATTTGAGAATTGGTGTTTGGTTTAGGGTTAGGTATCTCATTTAGGTGTCATTTTAGGGTTAGGTGTTGAGTTCAGGGTTTAAATTAAGGGTTATGTTTAGGGTTAAATGTCCATTTTTGGTTTTTAGTTTAGGTTAAAGGTTTGGTGATTGCCGTAACATTTTAGTTTAGGTTCAGGGTTTGATGTCTGGATTAGAGTTTCAGTTAAAGTTTAGGGTTAGATTTTTGGCTTAAAGTTTCACTTTATGTTTAGATGTTAATTGTCCAGTTTAGGGCTTTAGTTTAAGTTTAGGGTTAAATGTCTGGTTAGTGTTGCAGTTTAAGTTTGGGATTAGGCTTAGGGTTAGATTTAGGGTTAGGTGTTTGGTTAAGGGTTTTAGTTTAGGATAAGGGCTGTCTGGTTTAGGCTGCGCAATTGGATTTAAGTTTAGGATTAGGGCTTTGGATTAGGCTTAGTTTTAGGATTTAGGCTAAAGGTTTAAAAATACACTCACCTAAAGGATTATTAGGAACATCATACCAATACGGTGTTTGACCCCCTTTCACCTTCAGACCTGCCTTAATTCTACGCTGCATTTATTGAACAAGGTGCTGAAAGCATTATTTAGAAACGTTGGCCCATATTGATATGAGAGCATCTTGCAGTTGATGGAGATTTGTGGGAGGCACATCCAGGGCACGAAGCTCCCGTTCCACCACATCCCAAAGTTGCTTTATTGGGTTGAGATCTGGTGACTGTGGGGGCCATTTTAGTACCATGAACTCATTGTCATGTTCAAGAAACCAATTTGAAATGATCCAAGCTTTGTGACATGGTGCATTATCCTGCTGGAAGTAGCCATCAGAGGACGGGGACATGGTGGTCATAAAGGGACGGACATGGTCAGAAACAATGCTCAGGTAGGCCGTGGCATTTAAACGATGCCCAATTGGCACTAAGGGGCCTAAAGTGTGCCAAGAAAAGATCCCCCACACCATTACACCACCACCACCAGCCTGCACAGTGGTAACAAGGCATGATGGATCCATGTTCTCATTCTGTTTACGCCAAATTCTGACTCTACCATTTGAATGTCTCAAAAGAAATCGAGACTCATCAGACCAGGCAACATTTTTCCAGTCTTCAACTGTTCAATTTTGGTGAGCTGGTGCAAATTGTAGCCTCTTTTTCCTTATTGTAGTGGAGATGAGTGGAACCCGGTGGGGTCTTCTGCTGTTGTAGCCCATCCGGCTCAAGGTTGTGCGTGTTGTGGCTTCACAGATGCTTTGCTGCAGACCTCGGTTGTAACTGGTGGTTATTTCAGTCAAAGTTGCTCTTCTATCAGCTTGAATCAGTCGGCCATCCTCCTCTGACCTCCAGCATCAACAAGGCATTTTCGCCCACAGGACTGACGCATACTGGATGTTTTTCCCTTTTCACACCAGTCTTTGTAAACCCTAGAAATGCTTGTGTGTGAAAATCCCAGTAACTGAGCAGATTGTGAAATACTCAGACCGGCCCGTCTGGCACCAACAACCATGCCACGCTCAAAATTGCTTAAATCACCTTTCTGTCCCATTCTGACGTTCAGTTTGGAGTTCAGGAGATTGTCTTGACCAGGACCACACCCCTAAATGCACTGAAGCAACTGCCATGTGATTGGTTGATTAGATAATTGCATTAATGAGAAATTGAACAGGTGTTCCTAATAATCCTTTAGGTGAGTGTATAAAAACATTATTATGTCATTGTGCAAAAGTTTGGGCACCCTAAGAATTCCAGAGTCTCAGATTCTTTTTACAAGGTTTCAGACCTTAATCACCTCTTTAGATCTGATGCATGGAAACAGCTGTCATTAGAAAATGCCAATTTCAAAGCTTTACAAATACTTTGACTTTTTAAACTTTGTGCATGCACTTGCGGACACTCAACAAGCATGGGTTCCTCTAAGTTATTAAAGTTAAAGTCATTGATGCCCACAATGCAGGAGAAGGCTACGAGAAAATAGCAAAGCGTCGTCAGCTTGCAGTTTCCACAGTGAGGAATGTAATTAAGAGATGGCAGTTCAGGGGAACTGTGGTTCTCAGGATGAGATCTGGAAGACCAAGAGAACTCTCGGAGAGAACTGCTCGTATGCTGGTCAGAAAGACAAATCAAAACCCCCATTTGACTGCAAAAAACCTGCAGCGCGAGTTAGCAGACGCAGGAGTTCCACTGTGCAGCGATGTCCACACAGACAAGACTTTCATGGGAGTGTGTGCAGAAGAAAACCTTACCAATGTCAGAAGTCTGCAACAGAACATCTACAGGAGCCTGATGCGTTTTGGAAACAAATGCTGTGGACTGATGAAGTTAAAATAGACCTCTTTGGCTACAATCAGCAAAAGCATGTTCGGAGAAAAAAAGGAGCAGCATTTCATGAAAAGATCACCTGGCCAACTATTAAGCATGGGGGTGGAGCTATCATGCTTTGGGGTTGTGTTGCAGCCAGTGGCACAGGGAGCTTCTACAACAGGACAATGATCCCAAACATACCTCGAAATCCACTATGTAATACCTCAAGAGACGCAAGCTGAAGGTTTTGGAACGGCCATCACAGTCCCCTTATTTAAACATCATTGAACATTTGTGGGTAGATCTTAAAAGTGCTGTACATGCAAGACGGCCAAAGAATATTACAGAACAAGAAGCCTTTTGCTTTCCTTTTCCTTTTGCAAGGGAGAATGGGAGAAAATCCCAAGTACAAGAACTGAAAGAGTTTTAGCTGCTATAAAAAGCGTTTGCAAGCTGTGATATCTGCCAGAGGAGGTGTTACTAAGTACTGATTATGTAGGGTGCCCAAACTTTTGCACAGTGCAACAATAATGTTTTTATTTTTATCTTTGTTCAATTTATGACATAAAAAGTAACTATGCACTAATGATTGTTGAAAATATTGTGCAATTTTTCCATTTCCAAGAGAGATTTAATAATAATAATAATAATAATAATAATAATAATAACAAATTTGCTAAAAAAAAAAAAAATGCAAAAAACGTCCCGGTGTGGTTACACCAAATATAAGCATTCTGCTCAAAGAATCAGATTAGTGGATTGGAAGTAATCATTAATAAATATATACAGAATGATTCAGAGTTCATTATCCAATCTGTGGTCACTCTCTCTCAAACACACACACACACTAAGTGCATTCTCCCATTTTTCATTTTTCTGATTTTTAGAGCATTTGGTTCCGAAACAGAATAAAATAGCAAACACATAACCTTGTGGTTTGATGACTGAAACTGATCTCTTTGGAGAGTACGCTACATCCCCTCCTAATGATGTCTGAATCATGTCTGTCTCTTTAAAACAAATTGTTGCATGTTGCACTATACAGTAGTTATAGATAATTAAATGTAGCCTTATGACAAGAGCTTTATTTATAATAAAGATAATACATACTTATCATAAGTATGTACAGTACACTTAACAGGTGAGGTATTGAAGGTATGTGGAGGTATTACAGTATATCTTTTAATAATTTTGAGAGTCAGTCTAAAGATAATGGATTAGAGACAAATTTAATTTGTTTGTGAAGTCCCACTGTCCCATTCCTCTGACTGAGAAGGCAAGTGTTACACCCCCTCCTGTGCTGTCCGAAACAGAAGACAAACAACAATGAGTCATTTGAGCAAATAGCAGTGCTGATTCCTACAAATTTCACAGGTGTGAAAATGCAGTGCATAGCATTACATGTCATATAATCTAAAGTAAAAAAAAAAAAAAAAAAGCCACCGCACCGCAGTAGTAGTAGTCATTTATGGGACAGTCAGTATTTGCACAATGATTATTTTCAGCACCAAATACTTGCTGAAGACTAAACTAATAGAAAAATCAACTAGTGTGGTAACCGTTCTTTTAAAAATAAATTATTACATCCATCCATCCATCCATCCATCTTCAACCGCTTATCCAAAATCGGGTCGCGGGGGTAGCAGTTCCAGCAGGGAACCCTAAACTTCCTTTCCCCAGCCACATCAGTTAACTCTGACTAGGGAATCCCGAGGTGTTCCGGGCCAGTGTGGTGTTATAACCTCTCCATCTAGTCCGTGGTCTGCCCCGTGGTCTCCTCCCAGCTTGATGTGCCAAGAACACCTCCCTAGGGAGACGGCCTGGTGACATCCTTACTAGATGCCCGAACCACCTCAACTGACTCCTTTCCACGCCAAGGAGTAGTAGATTGAGAGCTTTGCCTTTTGGCTCAACTTTCTTTTCGTCACAACGGTGCGGTAAAACAACTGCAATACTGGCCCCGCTGCTCCGATTCTCCGGCCAATCTCACGTTCCAATAGTCCGTCACTCGTAAACAAGACCCCGAGATACTTAAACTCTTAAACATTTAATAATGTGAGCAACGACAATAACCAATGATTTACATTTAGATAAGTAAAACAGATCATTCAGGAAGTCAGGTTTAAAATATCCTTGATTGGTTAAAAGAAAAAAAAAACAGCTTAGTTTAAATGCTTTTGTAGCCAAAATTCATTCATTCCTAAACTATACCACTTATCCTGTACACACATCCTGTATCACAGGAGGCCTCCATCCAAATCCAAAATCATCAGTGACCTCCACATCAGAGTAACCAAAGGAAAGCCACCAAGCATAGGACAACATGCAAACTCCTCACACACAGACCAGAAAACAGGAGTAAAACCCTCAACTTTGGCAGGCCAAAGCCACAGTTCAAACCATTATGCCCTGTGCCACCAACCAACCAAATTCAAGCAAGAAAAAAAAATGACATACATACGGACATACATACACTTCTTAACTAATACTCTGAGCAATCGTCTTTGTGAAATTTGCCGTCATCTTCAGCTACTAAACAGAGGCCTCAAGGTATTGGTCCATAATCAGCTTCATACCATGATGTTGTCGGCCCTGGGCTTCAACATGGAGTTCTTCAGATGAGACTCGGTCTTGTTTTTGTGCCATCTACATGTCCAGATTCTGCTTGAAATATCTCTCCTGTTTTGTCTGATCATAGCACATTTTGCTACATGGTTCAAAGTGATTTAGGCAGGCTTGGATGTTTTGGTTTTGTGAGAAAGTCACTTTCATCTCGCCTCCCTACAGCACAGGCCAAAAGAATATTTACAGGACACGACAGATTGCTGTCACATGCAGGGAGTGACTAGCACTTGCCAGATATTCCTGCAGCTCCTCCATTGTTGCTATGGGTCCTGATCTTGGCCCTATTTGTCAATTTTGGAGGCACATTCTGTTCTTGATAATGTCCCTGTAGTGTCTCATTTTCTCTACTGGTTGATGATGGCATTCACGGTGTTCTGCGGTACATCTATTATTTATTTATTTATTTTTGGAAATTCTTTCGTACCCCTCTCCTGATCGATCCCTTTCAACAATAAGGTCCTGTACATGCGCTGTAAGCTCTCTGAAGACTCTTCAGTGGCTTTAGAAGTCGGATGAAACTGTGATTATGTCGAGAAAATCCTATCCAGAAACAGCTTATCTTTATTCAGGGCAAATCAGAATCACTTCATTGATTCACAGCTGCACTATAATTACTTTCAAACATGAGTTAAACACTTACTGTATGTTAATCTGCTGGAACATAACAGAAGAAGAAAAAAGGTTAAGTTTCCCATCTTTTCCAATAAGCACCACCTTCTGCGTTACGATTGGTTAGATAATTTATTATGTGTCAGTTGGCAAGCCATTCAGTGGTTTCATTGGCAAGCCATTCAGAGATCCAGTGGTTGAAAATCTGCAGTAAACACAGGTGGAATGAAGGCATAATTCCCCACTGGGAAACTCACATCACCAAATGGATGACATGTGCAAACAGAATATATGTCTTCCATCAGGATTCCAATAAAAAAAAGTTTTCACATGGCTAATTGGTAACAGATAGATTAGATGGATTACGGATTATCAACGGTTTACACTTCCGTCTCATTCGGATTAGTCTGGATCAACCTGAAGTGTTTATATGATGTATTTTTATTTCAATTGGAATTATTACTCCCATCATCGATGGAATATTAGGGTCCATGTAATTGTGCCTAATGAATTCAGTTGGTAATGTTGAACAGATTAAACCCATTACTGCAGATGTTTGGAGTTTTAAGGAATTCATTTTCGATAAACCATAAGCCAGGATGTATTTGATTCCTTTCTGGAACAGCTCTCTGTTTTCGAGAATTGAACTACCTGTACATGGTGGTGTGGGTTTTGTCTACATGCTACATGCAGATATATATTTGTTTCTTCTGGGGCATCAGGGCTGGAACCGGGGAACACCTTAAAAACTGAGCCACCCCTGACCCTAACTTACATATACACTCTCACTCACTCATCGTCTATACGGCTTTATCCTGTATTCAGGGTCACAAGGGGGGACCTGGAGTCTATCCCAGGAGAATTAGGGCTTGACTTAGGGGTCATGGACAGGGTGCCAATCCATTGCAGGGCACACACACACTCACACACACATTCTCACACTAACCTGCAGGTCTTTGAACTGTTGGGAGGAAATCAAGTCTGGGAATTGAACCCGGACACTGGAGGTGCAAGGCGACAGTGCGAACCACTACACCACCATGCTGCCCTCTACATATACAGTGTATGTACAGTACAGTACACACATACTATATACAACTAGTCAAAAATTAGTGATAATTAAATATTTGAAGACCATATCTGAGTACGCCACCATTAAACGTATCAAAGTCTTTATCAGACCATCCAAACTGTGGGTCTTGAATACGATATATATTTTAGTTTTACATTTCTTTTTCCTTTTCTTCTTTTCCTCCTTCACTACTTCTCCACAGGATAAAAGGAAGAAGCATTAAACAAATTTCTGGATCTGGATAACTGCTTGTTATACGGTTCAGCGAACCTGCTTTAAGGTGTAATGCTTACAACATCAGACCTTCCCTCTAACAATCCCTGTACGCTATAAATACAGTATTTCTTTGACTAAGAAGAACCATTTTCTGAACCGCATCACTTTCCACATTACAATTTACTTTTAATATAGCTTCTCTATATTTAGCATAAACCATAACATGAGTAATACGCGATACACTTTATGAGAATTTTTCTTCAGCGCAGAAACCTCCTTCTAAGAAATAACATAATGAACGCACCCTGCTTTGTGCTTTTAGGAAATGCTAATGGAAAAATTGCAGTCTTTCAAGCTAATAAGCTCCTCTCAAGAACCTTGAAACGGTCTTAGGATCCGGGTTCCAGCACCAAACACACGCTACATGGTTATTGTCTTCTTTTATTTATCTGCTTTTTTTTTATATCCATTTTTTTTTGTCATGGATCTAATCAACAGGTATGACTATATCTTTATTTTGGTTTTATATAAAATAAATAAAAGGTCGATCACAAAAATAGAATGTGTTTAAGATTAAAATCCCAGAACCACAATGTATTGATATGTGGACTTGCAATACATGACGATAAGGCTAATCAATAACGGTGTTATCCACAACACAATAACCAGAAACACTAATAATAATAATAATAATAATAATAATAATAATAATAATAATAATAATAGACTTTTATAAGAATAATCTAACAGCATTTCCTCTAATCATGATTCATAGCAACAGCAACCCATATTAATGCACATTTGCACATTTTGAGACTGAACTTTGACTTTGCACATTATTCTGCACATTGTCTTGACCATGACTGGACATTATTTCTATATGCCACTTTAATTCTATTTTATTTTGTTATTTTATTATGATATTATATATTATATATATTTACAGCAAAATTTTTCTATATTCTTTAATATTTCTCGTTTGTAAAAAAAAAAATCTCATAATTTATACATTATACTCTTATTAAAAACTCTTATTTTTCTTATTTTGAAATTTGTAGGTTATCGGCAGTCATAGGCATTCCACATGTATGTGACAAATAAAATTAAATAAAATTTTGAATAAGGAAAATGCATCATGAAAACATCTTGTTCGTATTCTGCTGCAGTTAACTCCTCTGCCTTGGGTTAAATAGTGCATGCAGAAAGCATGATATTCTATTTCTGAGAACATTATTTATGACCGTTCACTTCTAAAGGTTGCGGAGGCATGGACTGGGATAGCGTATCGTTAGCTTTGTTTTACCAGGTATCAAAAGTATGTCATATCATACAGTATTTCTGTTCATAACGGTAAAACACATACAATTGAAACAAATTAACCAATTGGGTTTCTTGCCAAGAATAGCAGATCAACACCCCCACCAGGGGAACTAAACAATATCGATCAGTAAACTGCCGATAAGTTCATGGGCATCCACAGACAGTACATTTGCTCCGATATAAGAGAAAATCCAGTGTAGCACAAATCACAGAAAAAAGTCAATGCTAGCCATGATAGACAAGCACCAGAACACCGAGTGCACCACGCCCACCATGCACAAGGCCAAGCTGACTGAACGAAACAGCTGAAACAGCCTTCAAACTCCCCAGATCCCAATACTATTGATCACCCGTGGGACGAACCTCATAAACAAGTCCTCTAGGACCAGTGCATCCAAAGTACCTGCTAAGTACTTCCAGGTGCGAGACACCACAGTCCATCCCCAGAGGCCATGTCCTAAAGGGACAGAGCCGCCCCAGTGGCAAAAGGAGTAATCCTGTCAAATGTTATGACAGCACATTCCATTCCAACCACTTTAACTTTGAATATGGTACACGATTACGTTTCAGCATTTGGCAGACATTTTATCTCATTATACATCTGAGCAGTTTTGGATTAAGGGCCCAACAGGGGCAACTTAGTGAGGTTTGAACCAGGGACCTTCTGGACCATTGTCCAATGTCTTACCTACTGCGCTACCCCTATTACTTCCTACCAGTTATTGTGGCATTATTTCAACATCCTTATGCAACATCACAAAATTTTTAGTTTTATTTTTTTCTGTCCAGTGTTCCATAAAAAAAAACTCCAGTACATTCAGGTCAGTTCCCACATAACATAACATAAAGCATTTTTTCCCCCATTACAATTTTTCCATGACACTAATGAAACAGCACTACTCTTGCAGGTTTTAAAACAGTTCTTAACTTGATCTCATTAGTTGTTTTCTTTGGTTGATGCCGCCAAAAATCAGACCCTGCTGCATGACAGTACTGCAGTTAGAGCTTCATCAAGGATCCGTGGCTCCTCTGTTTAATTGTTCAGCTTTAATTAATTACTGTCTATGCACGAGTCCCACGTGTTCTTCCTGTAACTGCTTGGCCTTCCTTCATGTACTGTGCTTGTAATAACAGACTCTTAGGTACTGTGTGTGTGTGTGTGTGTGTGTGTGTGTGTGTGTGTGTGTGTGTGTGTGTGTGTGTGTGTGTGTGTGTGTGTGTGTGTGTGTGTGTGTGTGTGTGTGTGTGTGTGTGTGTGTGCGCACTTCGCATTCAGGTTGCCTTGGGCCTGTACTCCAGAACCACCGCGGCTCTGATCATGATAAAGTGTTTACTAAAGATAAATAAATGAACAACCTCAGCAACACAATTGATAAATTCTTCAATAGCTCATCCTGTTGTTGTGCCTTCGTTTCTCTCTTCCCTGCAACGCTTTACCTATTGAATACCCCCTCCTTCTCTGTGGTGAATTCCGTAAAACGTGTGTGTTTCTCTGTTTTGCTCCTGCTACGGTTGCTGTTTTGATGGAAATGTTACTGTAATTAACATCAATGTTACCTGTACTCATGTTTAAGGTACGTTCAATTTCAGTGGAATAAGAAAGGTGTAAAGCCAACGTCTTTAATTCAGATTCTCTTTTCTCTTGACTTTTGTTATGTTTTAATCTCTTCAGCTCACTCTGGTATAGTCACTCTAGCCTCTTTTTTTTATTTTTTTTATTTCTGCATGAGCGTACCAGTTTGATTTCCAGCTGAAACGTTTGTAATCGTATCTCTTATTCAGCATCAATTCATTTCACCACTATAAAAGGAACAAAGATGCCTCACGTGCGCTTACGTCCTCTGCTTATTCATGCTCTCCCTTTGTAAATCAATCACTTACAATGTTTCGTTTTAGATCGTAAGCTGGCTACACAATTCTAGTGCACCTTCTGTTTCCTCGCAATGGCTTTTCCAGCCAGTAATCGCACAACTAAATTCATTCTAACAGCCCTTATACCTCCATTCCACTGCCACCGACATCTCGCGACATTTCCCGACTTGGAATCGACCCCGGAGTCTTCGTGGTTGGAACTAATCTGGTTGATTTTTCAAGCGTCGCAACCCTACACCGAGCAGTTAACAAATTTGCGAAGTTATAAAAAAATGAAGTGTAAGCACTATCGAAGTGTTAGCGACGTGACAACGCTTCAATAGAAAGCGGTTAAGGAATTTAACGATGTTATACCACACCCTAAAGAACTGATAATAGAGCTGCACCATCGCTACCAACATGAAGCAAAATTTCTAATGATGATGGTACCGACTATTAGGACTATTACCAAGGTGTTAACCACATGATAACAACCTCATATCGTCCCGTTAACGGATAGACGCTTAAAAGAGAATTTTTTGTTTGTTTGTTTGTTTGTTTGTTCTTTTTGTTTTTGTTTGATTGATTTTTCCACCCAAATCAGAATTTCTTGTGCCATTTTCAGCTTGATTAGAATCAAAAGTTACAAAGACTCCAGCCCTTTTGGTAAAAGACTGGACACCTATGATGTAGAACATAATATTTATCCTTTAATATTGCGTAACATTTACCACTAGGATTCAAAATCATCACAATGTTATTTGTACAAATGCAGGTCAACAGAACGACTGGCACAGCACCAGCTGCAAACGCACACAGCATGCAATTTTACTGGTAGTTACACTTAAAAAAAAAAAAAAAAAAAAAAACGCTTACCAGCAATACCTTTTCAGAAAATGTGCCAAATTTCAGTTTTTAAGAAGCATAAAAGGAGGATGATGCAATTGAGGTAAAAAAAAAAAAAAAAAACGCAAATACACCCACTGTGAAATCCGACTCCCTGCTTATATCCTGCGCACATTCTCGAGCTAAATGTATGAAACAGCTGCCAGGTCACATCCTGTCTAGTCCAATGAATTTTAAAAATATGAATAAATAAAAATAAAAACCTCAATAACAGTTAAGTGCTGATCACAATCTCCAAACAATCAGAATAAGACTAATACTGATATTTTGGTGATTGAAGTATATAAAATTGAAGTCAGTGTGCATTAAATTAAGTATTCAAATAGGTGCATGGAAGGAGTTTCTGATTGATGTGTGCAATGTCAACGCTAACTGCCACTGCCAGTGTGCCAATCATCTCCCTGCAATCGGATCAGGTCTTGAGAAAATAGAACAATCCTCTAGAGAAGCAGAGAAACTGAGTGACCTCCATGAAGAAAATGCTCTTGTCTCTTCATTAATGGTCAGGTAATCTTCTGTAGCATGTTTGTTACTACACTTAGTGACCACAGCATCGCTGCTTTGATGGATGGATGGATGGATGGATGGATGGATGGATGGATGGATGGATGGATGGATGGATGGATGGAAGAGTGGATGGATGGATGGGTGAATGGATGAATAGATGTATCTACAGTACAGACCAAAATTTTGGACACACCTTCTGATGCAAAAAGTTTGAATTTGTATTATGGCAAGAAAAAAGCAGCTAAGTGAATAAAAAAAACGAGTGGCATCATTACTTTAAGAAATGAAGGTCAGTCAGTCCGAAAGATTGGGAAAACTTTGAAAGTGTCCCCAAGTGCAGTCACAAAAACCATCAAGCGCTACAAAGAAACTGGCTCACATGCGGACCGGCCCAGGAAAGGGAGACCGAGAGTCGCCTCTGCTGCGGAGGATAAGTTCATCCGAGTCACCAGCCTCAGAAATCGCAGGTTAACAGCAGCTCAGATCAGAGAGCAGGTCAATGCCACACAGAGTTCTAGCAGCAGACACGTCTCTAGAACAACTGTTAAGAGGAGACTGTGTGAATCAGGCCTTCATGGTAGAAGATCTGCTAGGAAACCACTGCTAAGGACAGGCAACAAGCAGAAGAGACGCGTTTGGGCTAAAGAACACAAGAAAGAACACAAAAAAGAAAACTCTTTGAGAGTTGAGAAGGTGTGATCAAACTTTTGGTCTTTACTTTATGTATGTATGTATGTATGTATGTATGGATGGATGGATGGATGGATGGATGGATGGATGGATGAGGGCAAAGAGTTCTAAACGAGTGGAAAGGATGCTCATTGTTTTTCACATTGTGAATAAGAGTCATGAGATAAACATTGAGAAATCATTATAATTACAGCAGAAGTTCATACCTATAAGTGCCTAGAGCAGGGCTTCTTCCAGTGCCTAGTCCAGACTCTGGTCCAGATCCAGACTGCACAGCAAGGCAATCCAGAACCAGCCCACACCTCAAATTCGCAATGCAATTATATAATGTCATAATGTCTACTGTATATTTTCTAATTTGACTTATTATTTGCTAATTGTGACAATCCTGGTTAAGGCTAAACGTAATTGTTTACTTGAGTCCAAGGGCCAGCTAACAGATGCCCAAGGTTTTACATTTTGTCCAGCAGCAAGAAAGCAAGAGTTCAGCATCTTCTGTCAGTGTACATCAGGTCTAATGTGCGGTGAGGATGTCACAATCCAAATATGCAAGTGCCTCCGTCTAGTGACCTTTTTTAGGCAGCTAACTGAAAGCAGACCGTGCCATTTCTCAGACTAGACTGCTCTGTGTTTTGGGCCATTCATGTGACGCATCAGCTCGATTTTGATATTTAAAAGAATTATAATTTAATTAATCTCTAAGCGCACCCAAAATAGAGAGCGACACTGCACCACTCATGCCTTGTCCATGCGCGTCTCCACCGCAACGAGTTAAAAGATTCAAAACTTTCAGAATTCCACAAGTGCAGTGCAGGTCATGTGTCAATGAACTTCACTTCACTTCTTTTAGCTGGTGACATTCTCTGTGTTTTCTTTGTGCCTGAAGGACAGAAATCACCCAAACACTTGATATAGTAAATCTGTAAGCCTTTTAATCTTAAACGTTGGAGCTGTTTAAGTTTACAAGGAAACATTTGTAAGCAAATTTTGTACAAATTTTTTTTACATATTTAAAATTTTCTGAGATACAAATCTGAACATATTTTGAATCTTATATAATGTAAGTTGTTTTATCTGATTGCAGTCAAAGAGTGGATTTTTTCCAATAAGTTTTTCTTAGACTTCCTTTAGCGTGAATGTATGTTGTATGTATGTGAAAGTAATTTACTTATCACTAATTGTTCCGGACCATTGATCTTAAATAAAAATCATATACGGATCTTTGAACATTGCATAACCTATTTATGGGAAGTGAAACTTTTTAGTGTCAGGATAAATAAGTTAGAGCTACAGACGTAAAATATATTATTTACAATAAAGGAAAATAAACAAATGAAAAAACTGGCATCAGTATAATAATAATAATAATAATAATAATAATAATAATAATAATAATAATAATAATAATAATACTGCTACTACTACTACTTCTAATACTACTACTAATAATAATAAACCACCCAAAATGGGTCATTGTGGGTGGTTTATTATTATTATTATTATTAGTAGTAGTAGTAATATTATATATTATTATATATTAGTAATAATAGTTATAATAATTAATAGTAATAATAGTATATATAGTAAATAGTAATAATAATTATAATTATAATTATAATAAAATATTATATGATATATATATATATATATATATATATATA
>JAAGKR010010170.1:2500-23772 GCA_011419295.1 Clarias macrocephalus | reverse complement strand
TCCGTATGCTGCTTCATTCACTGGGAACAGGTCGATCAGTCTAGCATTAAAGTGCATACAGTAGCTAAACATCCTTCTCACCACATTACAGCAAAACTACTAACTGCATGCTTTTCATGTTACCACCACAGATTCTCAGCACTCTTATATCTTACTCAAGGGTATTTACATCTCATGTGGAGGAATAGTAACCCACCTGTAGTTAGGAGTAAAGAGGCACAAAACTTTAGCTTATGTTTAGCTTAGTTGCAGCATTTAATCAGCAGCACCTGGCCTCTGGGGGGTTTTAGGTTCCTCCCAGCGATAAACGTCATCTCGTGACCTGTTTGACAGCATTCACAGTTGAGCACAATGCACAATGACTTTAACATTCATCATTTTACAAAACATAAGAAAAAAAATTGAGGGTGTTTTATTTTAACTGTTACACCTTATGAACTGTACCACAGTGAACCTTGTAACTATAGTTTTTAGCTGTCTTAACTATCACGGGCAGTGGTGAGTGGTGTGAGTGGTGGCTCAGAGGGCTAAGGCACTGAGTTACTGATCGGAAGATCGGCGGTTCGATTCCCAGCTCAGCCAGGTTGCCATTGTTGGGCCCTTGAGCAAGGCCCTTAACCCTAACTGCTCCAGGTGCGCTGTACCATGGCTGACCCTGCGCTCTGTCCCCAGTTACACTGGAATATGCGAAGAAGGAATTTCACTGTGCTGTAGTGTATATGTGATAAAATAAAGACTTGACTTGACTTTAAAACTGCATAGCATTTATTATATGTACATCAATTTATAACCATTTACACCTGCATCAGTGTCATTTAGCCAAAAATAACAACAAAGAAAACAGAAATGAATAACAGATGAATTGTGAATGAATTGTGACCATTGTTTAACTGACATCTTAGCTGACAATCATCAATGAATCAATTTAGATATAAGTAATGATAATAGGACATACAGTATACTTCCAATAATATTGTTTAAAGTCTTTTGGCAGCATACAAAATGTTTGTGTTCAGCACACTCTAGTGTGCATGAACGATAATAGGCAAGTTCTTGTTTCTCTGTCTCGTTCTCTCAATGCATTGCATTTTCTTATAATTTTTTTTAGTTATTGTGAATCACTAAATATTCATAATTCTATAAGCAATATTTAGGAAACAGAATTCTCACAAATAGCTAGCAATCCTCAAAAAAAGCAATGTCTGTACACGGTGTTCGCATGTGGAAAGTGGTGATCCTTCCTGACATGCGCGCACACACACTCACAGTGTTTGTCAGCCAGTAGAGCGAACACAGAGAAGTGTCGCCCCCTATCAGGGAGAATAGGAGCGACACAGGCAACATTGTTGGACCAACGTTGGGGCAATGGCGGTATCCACTGAGATTGACATTTATTAGCATACGCATGTCAAGTCCAAAATAAATGAATCCTTGTGATATTGATAAAAAATGTGAAAGTATAGTAGTAAAGTGTTAGAGATATGGAAAAATAGAATATTACAAAACATGAAAGACTGAGGTTAAAGCTGAGTTGTTGGCTAAGTAGTGTCTCCAGCATGCTGACTTGTGATTTTGTGTTATAAGGGTCTTGGACAAGTTCTCTCCGAAGTCGACACCTCAGAGTCCACTCAAGATCAAAGGTCGATATATGGCATTTCCCCAACTGGAGGTCAACGTAAAAGTAAAATTGCCTTTGAAGAACGTCAGAAAGCCCAGTGACGGTGAGAAACATGTTCTTATATTTGCAACAACACGTTCTGGCTCTTCATTTGTGGGTGAGATTTTTAACCAGCATGGCAACGATATGTTCTACCTGTTTGAGCCTCTTTGGAACGTGCAGCAAAAGCAAACTCTGATTGAAGGAACCGAATATATTACAGCTTATCGAGACGCTCTCCATCAGCTCTTCTTATGCGACTTTTCCATGCTGGACAGGTTCGAAACTCCACAAAAGTGTCTTGTAAAGATGAGATTATTTCGGCTTGAATCCAGCCAGGCACTGTGCGGCTATCCCGCCTGCGCACCATTTGTGACTGAAACTGATGAGACCTACGAATGCCGTAACCAGAGCTGTGGTCCACTGGACGTCAGAATAGCATCCCAGGTCTGCCTGCAGAAAAAGTATCGTGCCATAAAGTCTGTGCGAATAGAGCGACTAGAGTCACTACGATCATTAACAGAAGATCCACGATTGGACTTGAAGGTTATCCAGCTGGTCCGCGATCCCAGAGCCATATTAGTATCCCGCATTATGACTTTCGCACAAGATGATGAGGAGTGGCAGAAGATGACAATGGACGGAGACATTACTGAGGATGACATCAAAATAGACGGTCTTAAAATTCAATGTGAGTCTATCCGCATGGCTGCTGAAGTGGGTCTCAAACGGCCCCGTGGTTGAGTGGACGATACATGCTAGTGCGTTTCGAGGACCTCACCATGTTTCCTGTTCGCAAAGCAGCTGAGATGTACCAGTTTACCGGCATCCCGTTCACTGACCAAGTGAAGGAGTGGATCTTGCAGAATACTCAAACACCTGATGATTTAAATGATATGTACTCCACCAGAAGAAACTCATCACAGCAGGCTGAGAAATGGAGGTTCACTATACCGCTTAAACATGTGAAGATGGTTCAGAAAGTTTGCGGCCCCACCATGAAATTGCTTGGGTACAGGTTCATAGAAAGCAAAGAGATGCTGATTGACAAATCGGTGAGCTTGATAGAAGACAGGATTTTCTCATGACCAGGGAACAAATGTTTTTTACAGACTTTTATTTAAAAAAAACATATTTTATAGCTTATAAAGTTTTGGACAAAAACCTGTACAAGTGCTGAAAGAGGAAATATACAACCACAAACTGTACATTAACAAACATCATGGAGGGATGTGGAAACGTTGTTATTATTGTTCTTAATCATGTACTGCAGTTTGCTGTTATATTTTCATATCCATAAGCCAAACATACCATGTAGCAAAGGGCATCTTTTTAAAAATGATGTATTTACAGTATGCTGTTTAGCTGCTTCAGGTTTTCAGTTTGGTCACAAATCCTTGTTTAATTCCCGAAGATGAAGTTTGAGACTCAAACCCTTTGTAAGCAGGATTAATTACCAGGAAGTTGCTGGATCTGTGTATGCCAATGGCCGGAGATCAGGGAATGTACTTTAAAAAATCTTCAACAACTGACAGGAAATTTTCATTTCTTGGTTTGCTGGTTTCACTGGTACAGTGTACAGTCCCATTGGACTACCTTCTGATTGTAGTTGTTGGCCTGCTAAAACACAAGTTTCATTAACATACAGTAGAGTGCTGTGAAAAAGTCTTTGTTTTGTTTGTTGTTGTTGTTGTTGTTTATTTTGCAAAATTGCCACACTTAAAATAATTCTGATCAAGCTAATTTTAATATTACACAAAGGTAACATTAACGATGAGTCTTTCACATTGCTGTGGAGGAATTCTGGCCCACTCTTCTTTGCAGAATCATTTTAAGGCTGTCAAATTTGAGGGTCTTTGAGCATGAATGGACTGTTTAAGGGCATCTCAATCAGATTCACAAATTGGCTACTGTAGCTACGTCTAGCTACAGATTCATACAGTAAGTATCAGATTTTCTATATTTTATATAAGTATAATTTCTATGTCAATAATGATCTCGTACACTTAGAAAATGGGTAACAATTAAGTGAACTAGTTTTCTCAATATTTCTTTTTAACCTTTTTTTATAATAACTTTCTCTGTGACTTTTGGATAAGTAAGTTTATGCCGTAGACGACTTCTGTTCACACGTATAACTGATGGGAAAATGTTTGTATCAAAAACCTGATGTTGTTTCCAAATGTGTTTTAAACATCCACCATGTCTACTTACCTTCATCAGCACCATGTGTGTATGTACTAAGCCACCCTAATGGCCACTTAAAGGAGAAAAACAAAACAGTGTTGTAAAGTCTTAAAGTTTTGTAAATGAATAAACGAATTGCTCTGTCTGTCTGCTGTACTTCAATAAGATTACTGATGCCAGAAGAGACACAAACACACAAACTCACTCTCAAAGGTCTCTGTTCATTAACAGCAAAAGACAGAGTATTTATAAGTTTGACCAAATGCCTGGTGACATGATCATTTTGTTTGCTTTGTAACATTAATAATATGGGTAAGGTAAAATTAGCATCATGCTCTCAACAGCGTTACATCTCAAATCATTCTTCTTAAAAAAATCCATTCTTGCTTTTTACCTAAAAACAGTAAAAAACTAATCCTATTAATAAATTCTGACTTAATGTTAATATTAATGTTAAATGTAATATTTCATTAGAAACACCAAAAAATCTGAATGTGTTGACACACCTGCCTACCCACATACCTACCTGATGGTGTTGACATCTGTATACATAAACCAGTGTTGTGTTTGTTTGTTTGAGCAGCAGGCGGCGGGTGGTGGTATTTGCGTAGGTAGTCACATGCAATTATCAGCTTTTATGTCATGCTGTGGGCGTGTCACAGGCGATTATCAGCCTTCATTCAGAGGTAATGATAGGTGTCAGCATCTGCACGTGGGTGGAGCCGAAGGTTACATCTAGTCATAAGTCATAAGAGAAGAGATCTTTGAAAGATATCAAAGGTTTAACACAAACAAAACTATTCAAGTTTATTGTAAACATTTATGCAGCGTTTAACACTTTGGAATTAATTTGCACATTTTTTCTAAATTTTTAATGTAAACAAATTTTAGCATCAAACTCTTTCATAACTTTCATATTTTTGAATCCACTGAATAGTGATTTAGTCTTCATAGTGGCGTAGTGGTTAGGACCGTCTCCATGCACCTCCCGGGTCCAGGTTCGATTTCTGGCCGTGTGCATGGAGTTTGCATGTTCTCCTCGTGCTACCACGGGTACTCCGGGTTCCTCCCACAGAGTGGAAAGACAGACAGGGTAGGATAATTACCATTCCCAAATTGCCGGTAGTGTGTGCATGTGTGTGTGTGTGTGTGTGTGTGTGTGTGTGTGTGTGTGTCGCCGTAAAAAATAATAATAATAATTTTTAAAAAATTAAAAATTCATATTAACAGGAAATTTAAAAACCTAATGTTTTTCTGAAGAAAATGTAAAAAGTATTTTAATTAATTAAAAAATAGTAAATCTACTTTGGATGAAAACTGTCACACAATAAGTTACCATCGTCAGATGAATTTCCTGACAGTGTTGATGTATGATGGTGTTGACAAAATTCCACATTATGCTCGATAAATTCTGAAATGTGCGGCAGTTGGTCTTGGCATAATTTGCTAGATGCATATTTAATGTGCTTGAAATTCATTAATTTTACTAAATATGACCCCAAATGTAATATGATTTAAGACATAAGGTGTTGACCCTTTATGGTTGTGACCACAGCAGTATCAATGTCACATCTTTAAGATATATTTTTAAAAAATAATAAAAAATAAAAAAGATCAAACTTACAAGGACCTGAGCAAATGAACAGGTTATAGAACAGGGAGTCATAAAAAGGTTGGAGTTTCGGGTGACCACAGGTTGTCTGACTGAGCCTGACGGCATTGACAGAAACTCAGGACAGAAAATCAGCAAATTAAGAAATGTTTGTTAAAAATATATATAAATTAATTTAAACAGCTATTAATGAATTAACATGTACTTACTTTACTTGGCATGAAATAACTTCACATATTATGAGTGAACCCTTGTCCAATTTCTTATCTAGTGGGGACACTTGATTCAGCTGATCATAATCACAATATCAATAATGTCTGAATTTTACAGAAAAAAAAAAAACAATATTATGTGCTGGACATGTTTTGTCCCAGTTTTCAAAAATGACTGTGTGTTACCATGGTAACATGAGCACCTCGTATACCTGTTGCTGCTGCTGGGGAAATTTTACACTATTGACATTAAGTATTGAATATTTATTGAAACAAAAATTTATACAGATTTAAAACATACTATTAAAACAACAAAAAAATTTTTGATTAATAATAATAATTGATTAAAGATGTACAGAGATTTTATTTTCTTACAGATTATTAAGGATACCAGGATTTCTTAATTAAATGAAAATGTACATTTTTGTGTCCTTTTCATATGATGGCGTTGATAATAATTATAATAAAGGTTTTTTTTTTCACACTCTAGCGAAATGCACTGACTGATGGGAAATAAACATTCATGCTGCCAAAGATTCTGTGAGTTTTTTTTTTTTTCTATGATTTGACAAACTGACCACAGCATGTGTGTGTGTGTGTGTGTGTGTGTGTGTGTGTGTGTGTGTGTGTGTGTGTGTGTGTGTGTGTGTGTGTGTGTGTGTACTGAGACCCCACACAGTCTTCTGTGTTCATGTGTTTAAACTTGTTACACTAGTGCTTCACTTCTGGGTAAGGAATTGAGAATAATGCAGGGCGGAACTGCAGCGTGTTTCAGTAAAAATGTAAAGTGTGTCTTGATTTCAGTGTCGTTACACAAAGCTTTCAGAGAAACAGAGCGTTTCATGTTTGTAAGGTGTGTGAGCACAAACAACCTGACTGATGCTGTTCACCACTAGGAGTGTGATTTCCTGCTCTTTCACATGAACTAAGTGCACTAACACCACATCCTCCCTCTGCTCTCTACACGTTAATGCACACTGAGACAGAACAAAACAACACCTTTATTATTTAATTTTTTTTTATATTTTATTTTGAAATTATGGAAAGATATAATCTTATTTGACAGCACTGACAATGTTAAGAATTAAAATTACATGAGGTAAAAGGTATAGAAATAACAAAATAACATTTATAATATAAAGAAACTAACTGTCCAGAAGATTTTAACTGTAATTGAAATAAAAGAACAATATTAAAACACAAAAGTAAAACATCTGGGTGACATCTGGAGATTTGTTCGCTGTAGATTTGTGTTAATCCTGAACACTGAATTTTCCTGCTGGTTCATAAATCACCGTTGTCATGGTAACCTATAAAAACATCAAACCCTGAATCTACAGTCCAACAGAAAACAGCTAACAGACAACTTCCTGTTTATTCTTACCTCGTCATTCTGAGACTCCTTTCCACCTAAAATATAGTGTCATAGTGTTTATTAATATTTTACATTTACATTCTTGTTAAACAGTAAATAACATTTATAAATCAGTTAAACTAAAATCCTTTAAACACAGAGAAAAAAATACAATACAGTGATTTCAGGAAAGTGTTTTATCTCAAACAGGAGTGTATTTTTGGCACTTTGGATTTTAAATTCCTTAAACAATGTCTAATTAAATTAAAATTATTGCACTTTGATCACATGATCATGAGGGTGAGGAAATTCCAGACATTCTTTGTAATAAATTATCTTTGAAAAATCTGTTAGTTTTACCCTTTTATATTCTATTATACTTTATTTATTATATATTTACAGTGGCAAGAAAAAGTATCTGAATCTTTTGGAATTATGTGTTTTTCTGCATTAATTTGTCATTAAATGTGATCTGATCATCTAAGTCAACAATATTAACAAATATAATGTGCCTAAAATAATAAACATAAAAAATTTTGGTGTTATGTCTTATTTGAACACACTAATTTAACATTCAAAATAAAAAAAAAGTAAGTTACCCCTTGAACTTAATAATTGGTTGACTCCGCCCCCTTGGCAGCAGTAACCTCAACCTGCCGCTTCCTGTAGCCATGGATCAGACCTGCACATGGTTCAGGAGGAACTTTAGTCCCTTCATCCTGACAGAACTGCTTTAGCTCTGCCATATTCTCTGGACATTACGTGTGTGTGACTCTCTTCATGTCATTCCACATCATTGGGTTGAGGCCTGGGCTCCGACTGTCCAAAACGTAGATTTTTTTTTTCCCGATTTTTCTCCCTAATTTAGCGGTATCCAATTCCTCCCCGTCACTAGGGGGCTCCACATTAAGGCTACTACTACCACTCAGTCGGGAGGGCCAAAGACTATCACATGTTTCCTCCGAACCACGTGACGCCAGCCGACCGCATCTTTTCGAACTGCTCGCTCGCGCACCATTGGGGGCGGAGTAACGCACTCGGAGGACGGCGCTATCTGCTCCTTCCGCTTGCGTGAGCTCACAGACGCCCCTGACTGGCTGTAGAGCCGTGATTAATGTGGGAGGAGCACTAAGTACCTCTCATCCCTCCCCTCTGAGAGAGCTCGGCCAATCAGCTCCCTCTAGACCTCCGGCTGCGCGAGGTTACAGCACCACCCGGGAATCGAACTGGCGATCTCCGGATGATAGGGTGAGCGCTTTTACCACGGCGCCACTCGGAGGCCAGATTTTGTTTTTCTGAAGCCATTCTGCTGTGGACTTGCTTGGTCATTGTCCTGTTGCATCACCCAACTTCTCTTCCTCATTATAACGCGAGATGGCCACGCCCTGCTGCAGTAGAGCAGGCCCATATCATGATGTTTCCTCCACCATACTGTACGGTTGGGATGATGTTTTCATGTTGATATGTAGTGGTCTTTTTACATTAGATGTTGTTCTTTCCAAATAGTTAAATCTTAGTTTCATCAGCAGGCAAAACATTTTGCCAGCACCACTGTGGAGTGTCAGTGCGCTCTTTCACAAACTTCTGGCGTGCAGCGATGTTCTTTTTAGTAAGCAGCAGCTTCCTGTGTGGTGTCCTGTCAAGGACACCCTGCCTGTCCAATGTTTTCGTACTGTAGACTCATGAACACAGATGTTAGTCAGTTCCAATGATGCTATACAATCTTTGGCTGTCACTTGTGGTTGTTTCATTGTGCTCTTCGGCTCATTTTGACTGGGCGTCCACTTTTAGGTAGAGTCTCAAAGTGTCTCCATTTGCCTACGTGTAGACTGGCGAATTTCTCAAGTCTTTGAAATCACTTTGTAACCCTTTCCAGCTTCATATAAATCAACAATTCTTGATCAAAGATCATCTGAAAACTCTTTTTGGCGTGGCCTGGCTCACATAAGAGTATTCTATTCACCTGAATTAGCTTTTATGAGGTCATTAACTAAAGGATTCACAGACTTTTCCCACTAGTACTACGATTTTTTTTTTCAATAAAGACACAAAAGATCAGAATGTATTTTGTGTTATTATTTAGGCACATTATATTTGTCAATACTCCTGACTTGGATGAAGATCAGATCACATTTTATGACAATTTAATGCAGAAAACCATGAAATTCCAAAAGGTTCACATACTTTTTTTTATTGTATCTACTTCTTTAATTTCTAACTTTTATATAGCAAATTATATTATATATTATATATTATTATGTTATTACACTTTGTTTCCATTGTACTTATGGACAGTGTTTTTTGTTGTTATTATTATTATTATTATTATTATTATTATTATTATTATTATTATTATATACAATACACAATATATGTATCACTATTGTTTTACATATAATTCTTGAGGCATCATTTCTTGTTAATAATCATTTGTTAAACAGGTATAAATCAGCACTATATGTATTTGTTAATGATGATACAGAATATACATTGTGTGTGTGTGTGTGTGTGTGTGTGTGTGTGTGTGTGTGTGTGTGTGTGTGTGTGTGTGTGTGTGTGTGTGTCAGTACCTCTGCTCATGATGAGTGGAACAGTGAGGACTGCAGCCACTACAAACACACTGATGTAGATCACACTGGACTGAACCTCAACACTCAGAGGGGTTTTAACTGATCAGATACAGAACAGAACAGATGTTTAAAAAAAACAAGATTCAGAAGAAAGATCAGGTCAAGTCATTTTAATTTCATGTCAAATTTAAAACAGCAGTGGATCCTAATTGTTAGAAAAACACAGTTAATAATTGATATGCAGTAGAAGTAAAATATAAAAGCTAAGAATATCTCAATGAAATCTGTTTTTAAAAATGCATAAAAATATGTAAATTAATAAAAGCATGAGAAACAAATAACTTAATACATGAAATGAAAAGAATAATAAAAAAATCTAACTTAATATTTAAAAATTGGAAATTTTCTATTTAAAAAAGTAAAAGTGAAAAGTGCATTTGACATAAAAGAAAACATTTGTGAGTGTCAGACTGAACTTGAAGCGATTTATAAAAAGATCTTCAGGTTTTCAGGTTTGATTTAAAACGGTACTAAAGAGGAATCAGCATTGATGTGAGCCGGGACGCGACTCCAGTGTCTGGGGTCAGAAACAGTAAAAACCGTCACCTCTACTGTTTAAATTATATTCCACTTTAAATCAGATACAGAAAAATGTCAGAAACACAAAACACAAGATCAGACAAAATAAAAAGGTTCGATGGAGAATAAAGGAGAAGATTAGAGACGGAGGCTGATGGACTTTTAGTGAAGTTTAGGTCTGTTTAAACTCGGACACTTACCCGTCACAGGAACTGTAACAGCAGGAGAACCTGAACATGTCAATAAATATTTAACATCAGATTAAGATTATGAGATTGTGATTGTACAGTGATGTGGAAAAAGTAAGTGCCCCCTTACCTGCTGTAGCGAGTTCAGTGGTTACAGGATCTGTGTGGAAAATGTGATGTTAGTAACCTGAAGACTTTACTGCTTTAGTATCTGCTGTCATACTACAGAGAGCTCTATTAATTAATTAATTAAGTAATCAAGTAATCAATCAATTAATTAATTAATTTTCAGTTTTTATTAACTGAACCTCAGGGACCTCAGATAAAATTCTGCATGTCAATGACAAATTGATTGATTTATTTATGATGGTGGTGTAAAGCAGCACAAATTCCAAAGATTGTGTCCCTGACAAAGGATTTATGGACCTGACTGTATGCTGAAATGATTGATTTCAGTGTGTACAATGTTAGTCTGTTTAAATATATAAAAATAAGACTAAGATCTGGTCTGATAGTAAAAACTAAAGTTGCTTTAGCATTATTATGTTAATTATATTATTTTTTATATATGTGTTGTTTGTTCCATATATAACATAAGTATATATGGAACAAACAACACACACACACGCACACACACACACACACACACACACACACACACACACACACATTATATACAATATATAGCAGTCGTAGTGTTTACCTGTCACAGTGACATTGATGGCATGGCTTACAGAAGGTACAAGTGACTTTATCTCACATCTGTAAAGTCCAGCGTCCTGTGTGGATATACTCCAGAAAATAAGGACTGACAGTATTTTACTCTGACTGACGCTCCTCCATTCAGTACTGGTGTGATTGGAGTGTATTAAAGGTCTGCAGTCATTATCATCCATTCTGCACCATGTCACTGCTATGTTCTCCCAGCAGTGTGATTCACTGACTACAGTACAGTTGATCATCAGGACGTCTGTTACTCGAGCTCTCCACACCGTGTTCCTCGGCACTCTGATAGACAGGATACAGTCCAGCTCAGACTCTAATACACACAATCAGACCAAGAGTCAGACAAGAAGACGACGGCAAGAACAACCATGAACTACAAAATATTTTGCTCTCTGAAAACGTTCTTGATATTGAGAAACGTCATTTTCTCGTCAAACAAAGTTTTTGTTTGTTTGTTTGTTTGTTTGTTTGTTTGTTTGTTTTGTCACATAGAATTTATTTTCTGAATTTAATTGATTATTATTAGCAAATTTTTATGTTCGCCTCTAGCACTATTGAATAATTATTCTTATAATAAAAGTCCATATGAAAAATTAATATACTTGTTAATTAATTCATTCTTTAAAGGCATTAGTAAATAAAATATGTAAAAATCTTATTTTAGTTTAGGTAATGTTCATTTTGCTAAATTGAACTAATATATATTATTTATTTATTAACTTTTTTAAGAGCATTTTTCTGCTGAAAATTTTAGCAAAATTGTAAAATGTAGAATTGTAAAATTGTAGTTTATAATTTAGTTGTGAAAATAATAATAATAAAAATTGAGAGTTTTTTGTATATAGGGTTTCCTAATAAATTTTATGATTTCATCCAAAAGAATTTTGTGCTTCTGTTTAATTGTTACTTCTATGAGTTTTTATGTTATTTTAAAAGATCTTAACTTAAACCATTTCACTGTTTTCTGTCACACAGAATTAAATCAGAGTTAAGTGAAATTTAAACTCTAACTGTACTGGATTTAAGGTTAAAAAAAAAATTTTTTTTTAGAAAAAAGGTAAAAACACAAGACCGGCACTTTAATACTGAAAACAAGGATTTAAAGTTTATAACTAAGATCTATTAAATATCTTTACACACACAAAAAAAATAATATTTGTGTTTTTACTTGGCTGATTTTATATAATGGGGTTAATAAAGTGAGTGTAGTACAGGAGTCCTCTGTGTAACAGTGATGTCATATGATTTCATTCTATTTGAGATGATGATGATGATGATGATGATGATGATGATGATGGTGGTGGTGTGAAGTGGACGAGTGAAGCTGTAACTCACCGTGTGTATCAGCGCTGAGACTGAACAGGACCAGCATTAACACGCTGCTGAGGATCAGGAGCGCCGACATCTTTACTCACAGTCTCACAGAGTCATCAGATACAGTCTCTCTCACACACACACACACACACACACACACTTCTTGTTACCGCTTCACTGTCTCTGTGAGTTGAGGTTAGCTCAGGACCGTTACACACATCCAGTGAAGATCTTTCTTGTGTTTCTTTCTTCTGTTAGAGCTGTGAGTGTTTGCTCTCGTGCTCAGGAAATACAAACTGTACAGTGATAACGAGTAAAACTTCACTGCAGCCTTTTATAAGCTGAAGTAGAAGCTTAAGCGTACATGTTATCTTAAGAACAAATCTGTGTGACACGTCTTCCAGTCAGTGTCACCATGGCAGAAAATACACCAAGCACCACTGGCACACTCGCAAACAGCACTGACGCTAAATGTGACACATGTCAACATCTGTTAGGTACTGGGGGAATACCACAAACCTGATGAAAAACATAATAACCTGAACCACAGAACAGCAGGAGGAGTCCAGTGATAATACTGGACAAGTTTTTTTTAAACATTTGAAATAATAAGCCTTGAATTCCCCTTACTGTACCTGCCCTGTGTGCTCAGGTCTACTGGGGCAGTTTTTGCAATTTTATATTAAGTTTACTTTCATGGCATGGGGTTTTTAAATTAAACGAACATATAATGCGTTTAAACAAATGAAAATGTTGCCAGACTTGGGAAAGCTTGTGTTTACACAACTGCTACATCACAAAGCAGCACAACAAACCTCATTAACAATTCGCTGTCCTGAACTACAAACACACAAGAGTCAAACGCTTCTCTTCTGAGTTTTAAAACACTCTTCCTGAATTGAATAAGTGTGGAGTCCTGAGTGAAGCTTTGAAGGCACCCTCATTTCTCCATCCAACCATCTAGAAACCAACTAGTGACGGTTAAGGCCAAAGGGGACTGTTGTATTTATTAATATTTTTACACAAGTGGTACAACCTCCGGTCAACATTCACACGCACATTCACACACTATGGGCATTTCGGGAACACCAATTAGCCTAATCTGCATGTGTTTGGACAGTGTAAGGACGAGTAGAACATGCAGACTCCATGCACACAGATGAGGAGATGGGAATCGAACCTGGACCCTGGCGCGCGCAAGGTAACCTGGACCCACTACGTCACCACGCTGCCATTATCTCTCCATGAGGCATCAAAAACTGATATCAGGACTGGACATGTGCTTTAAAGTCTTTGTTAACATAGTTTGAGAACAGATGAGACTGTGTGTTTTTAAATGTCTAGACACAGAGTGTACTTTGATAATTCGGCAGTAAACCCAGACAATTTTTTCTTAGCTTCATTCCTGTGGCAATGTCAGGTTTTCCTGTG
The DNA here is from genome assembly GCA_011419295.1 of Clarias macrocephalus. Taxonomy (NCBI): domain Eukaryota; kingdom Metazoa; phylum Chordata; class Actinopteri; order Siluriformes; family Clariidae; genus Clarias; species Clarias macrocephalus. The sequence continues at coordinate 9,942 of JAAGKR010010170.1, read as the reverse complement.
TTGTGGTCATCCTAGTCTTACTCCTAATTTTTATAAACAAACCTAATACCAAGAGTGTTCCAACATACATAAAGTTGTCAGATTAACATGGCCACAACAGATAGACAACCAAAAAAATCCTGCTGTGTCAGTTCTTTCAGGCTAAAAACAGGTCATCCATGAAGATTACAATAACAAAGCAGAACTGAGGGAATCATTTAAAGCTTTGGCCAAAAACAAGGAAAGGAAAGAGTAAGTTTAAGAATTTGATAAATGTTGTTTATTTTACTTTCTACTCCTTTTGAATCGCTATTGCTATTTCAACATGCTGTTCGCTGTATCAGTGGGTAGCATCTTGCAGTTGATGGAGATTTGTGGGCTGCACATCCAGGGCACGAAGCTCCGGTTCCACCACATCCCAAAGATGCTCTATTGGGTTGAGATCTGGTGACTGTGGGGGGCCATTTTAGTACAGTGACTCATTGTCATGTTCAAGAAACCAATTTGAAATGATTGGAGCTTTGTGACATGGTGCATTATCCTGCTGGAAGTAGCCATCAGAGGATGGGGACATGGTGGTCATAAAGGGATGGACACGGTCAGAAACAATGCTCAGGTAGGCCGTGGCATTTAAACGATGCCCAATTGGCACTAAGGGGCCTAAAGTGTGCCAAGAAAAGATCCTCCACACCACTACACCACCACCAGCAGCCTGTGGGGTCTTCTGCTGTTGTAGCCCATCCGCCTCAAGGTTGTGCGTGTTGTGGCTTCACAAATGCTTTGCTGCAGACCTCGGTTGTAACTGGTGGTTATTTCAGTCAAAGTTGCTCTTCTATCAGCTTGAATCAGTCGCCCATCCTCCTCTGAGCTCCAGCATCAACAAGGCGTTTTTGCCCACAGGACGGCCGCATACTGGATGTTTTCCCCTTTTCACACCAGTCTTTGTAAACCCTAGAAATGGTTGTGTGTGAAAATCCCAGTAACTGAACAGTTTGTGAAATACTCAGACCGGCCCGTCTGGCACCAACAACCATGTCACGCTCAAAATTGCTTAAATCACCTTTCTGCCCCATTCTGACCTTCAGTTTGAGATTGTCTTGACCAGGACCACACCCCTAAATGCACTGAAGCAACTGCCATGTGATTGGTTGATTAGATCATTGCATTAATGAGAAATTGAACAGGTGTTCCTAGTAATCCTTTAGGTGAGTGTAAATGGACATGTGGAATTCGACATTTTCGACCAGTAAACGTCTGAATAAAAATCAATGGACTTACTGGAATTTACTGGTCCGTATACAGTTCCTTTCATGCAGAGACAGTATGATAATAATCATTTGATAGTTTTAAAAAAACCTTCAAACCTTCATGTTTAAAAACAATGTAATTTATCATAGTTTATTTGCCTCAGAACTCACCTGGAGTATAAACTCTGCCCTGGAATATTTACATACATAAGATATTGTAAGATGTTGTAAGTACTGTAGATGAACCTCAGACCCTGGTAAAAAGAAGAGATCTCTGGTAAGAAGATTTTTAAAGTGAAATGCATCAATCTGGTGCACAGAAGAGCAAAATGAATCTAAGAAGCTTGTTGCCCTTGCAGATTTCACTACACTAACCATCTTCACTAGTTCACTCGCTCTCTTCTTAAAATATTTAAAATTATTCAGAATCTCTTTTGATTAGTGACACTACAGGTAGATCAATGTTTCATCTTTAGCTCCTGAGATGAAAGCATCATCAGAGGCACTGATTAACTGTCTAATGTTAGATAAATAACACTATCAGGTAATAACGTTACACAAGGAGCTTTGTCAGATGTCAGCCGACAAAAGTGAGAAAACTGACAACCAACATCATTACCTAATGCTGACATGACCTGAGCAAGTATTTAATAAAAAAAAAGGATGCAATTTATAAAGGTAACATACACACAGTCAGGAATTTATGTAGAGTTTGTCAATAAATTAAATATTTGTTGTTGTTTATTGTTAATAATTTTGAATTGATAAATAATTTTTATCAATATAACATCCTCTTAATGAGATCATTTGCATCATTATTACTGTTAACCCGGAGAAATACGACTGAATATAAAACATTACATTGTTACATCTCATATGGAATGTTATATACAATAGTTACATATTACCATTTAAATTGCGATTTGTCAAAATAATTGCAATGTAAATTTTTTTAACAAACCAGGCAGCTGTAGTTTTTAACAAAATTAGAAAATACCACAACATTTTTAATAAATTGGAAGCTTTTGGGAGGTGACTGATTTCAGAGATCATCCAAAATTCTATTTTATTAAATAAATTAATTATATATATATATATATAATATGAACACCACACAGCAATTTTATACAAAGTGTGATACAGCATTTCATTTCTTTGCTTATTTGTTTTTGCCATTAACTTCCACATGTCCACTTGTTCCTCAGGTCTCAGGTGAAGCTTTTTCTGTTCACTGCAGGAGCACAGAGGACAAAAACCCAAAACGTGTCTTTTAAAACATTTATTGGTGGCTCTGAAACAGATTTAAGAAGTAGCCATGACAAGGTTACATTGCTTGTTGTTGTTGTTGTTTTTTGTATTGTATTATTGTTATTGTATTACAATTTATATATCATATATTATAAAAAAATTATTTACAGTCTTGTTCATAAATGTTGGAACAATGATCATTTTATTTAGTGTCCACACCTCACCATGTAACCGCTTGTCAGCCATTTATTCCATTATTTATGAGCCACTTGGAATAGGGGTGTGGTATGAAAAACAGAAGGTGTTTTTTTATTTGAAGTTGAAAATTTGACACATTTGTCAAACCCCTTGAATTGAAGCTGAAAGTCTTGACTTGACTCAAACCTTGAGTGTTTTGTTTCAAATTCAATGTGTTAGTGTTGTACAGGGACCAAAAACATCCAATATTTATGAACCTAATTGTACAAAATATACAATGTAAATACTTTTAATCATGTTATTTTTCATCTTTTCTTTTTTTTTTTAAAGAAAATTGTTCCTCAGTTTATGGCAGTCTAAGTTTACAGCATTTTTTTTCCTTCTTATAAAAAATAAATAAATAAATAAATGTACGCCCTCTGTTACAGAGTTCTCCCTAGAACCTTTAACGCTTCCCTTCAGGGTGCGAGATGGAGCCTTTGTCCATAAACTCCATGTAGAGGATAATATGAATTTGTAAAAGGAGTTTTAAAGTAGGGATGATAGCGGGCTCCAGGTCCGAGTGTGTGATGTGGGTTCCTGAGAGTCGGCGCTGCGTGTGTATGAGAACCGAATGAGGAGGAATAACTGCTCTCAGAAGGTTGAGCTGAAACACTGTTAAAAACACAGGACTGGAGCTCGTGAGGAAGAGGCAACAGTCCGTGTGGGAAGAGTGTAAGAGCAGACATGGAGGAGGAAGTGAGCGAGGGGGGAGGAGGAGGATAGAGGAGAGGAAGCCTGGCTGTTAGAGACGCAGCGCAGTGATAGCTGAGGCAGTACGGGTCTCCACACGGACCAGCGGGAATGATGGGTTTGGTGTTCAGTGCGGGTAAAACCGGCTGAGGGAATCTCAGACAGCTGTTTGGAAACGGAGGAAGAGGAAGACCAGGAAACGGCAGAATACCAGATCCGAGACCGGAAGAAGAGGAGAACACCTCGGAGGTCTCAGGGTTGCTTTCACACTCGTGTCTTGTTTTGTTCTTCATCTCTGAACTTCTACTGATGACTTTCATATCAGAGGTTTCATACAAACTTTTATTATCGTCTCCATCCTTCTTCTCTTCTTCATTCATCTTAATGTTAGGACAAACAGCAAACGGTCTACAGGTGGCGCTCTGTGTCCTCACAACACCCTGAGCGTCTGTTAAAGCTTCTGAATCGTTCTTCTCGGCTGATTTGGAGAACAAACTGATGGAGCTGATCTCCAGAGATCCGGAGTCTTTAGCGCAGCTTGATGAGTCTGATGAAGAAACCGAGTCTGGTTTTCCGATTTGCGAACATGTTTGTGCCAGAAGGGCGAGCGGAGTCTTAGAGGCGTCCAGCTGGAACAAACAAACAAAAACAGACAAACAGAAAAGTGACAAGTAAACGAACACTGAGTTTTTTCTTCACGTAAAGAAATTTTACACAGAGCTCAGTTCTGTACTGTTTAAACAGAAGGATTCATGTCGTAACATCATCGTCTTTTGATGAGTTTCAACCCACTTTTAAAGTCTTATTTAACAACGTATCCTTCATCCCGTATCCTTCGTTTTCTAAACAATAAGCTTCAACATAAAGGAAAATTTTTTTTAAATAATTTTTATATTATTAAATTATTATTTAATTTAATAATCTTTCACAGAAATCCTCATCAAATCTTTGTGTCTTTTAAGCTTTGTGTACGGTATTAGAGAAAATGATACTTTTTCTAATAGTCAAGTTTATTACTTTTGTTTCACGCTTGTTTAGATCTTTTTCAATACAAACATTTCTCAGCTTTTGAACATTTAATTATTGTGTAAATTAATAAACAAAAAAATGTCTTACAAGAGAAATTTAGTAAAACATGTCATACTGAATAAACTAATATTCCTTCATTTTTTGTGTCAAGTACAAATAAAGGTGAAACATCGTGCTGTAGACAATCAGGAGAAAGAAGCTTCCATCATTCTGCTCTTTTTAGGGAAACTTTAAAGGCTCTAAGGAGAACTTTACAACCGACGGTTTGTTTTTTAGATTTACTTTCAATTACGACAAAGTCTTTTTTATTATCATTTTATTATTAATTATTCTGAAAAACTTTATGTGTGACATGCGTTTATGACCTGATATACTTTGTTTACAAAACCCAGTTTAGGTTGTTTAGACTAACTCTGTAATGTTTGAGGATGTACATTGTGTGTGTATATTTAAATCTTATTTAAGTACAATTTTAGATAAAGAACAATTAAATATACAAACACATTCCTGTGAAGCGTCTCTGACAGACTTTACCTCGATGTGGCCGAGAGACGCAGATGAAGTCAGTGGCTGGAGAGAGTCCGGGTGTAGAAGATGTCCGCCGGGTGCTCTGATCATTTTAAGGCTTAAATTAGTTATAAATTAAATAAAAGCTGAGATGAGAATGTCAGCCGAGATCGGTGAAGGAGGTCCTGGAGACGACGATCTCCTGAACTGCTTCTCTTTTAATCCAAAGGAAACTCATTTATAACCCAGAGGAGGAAAACACATCATCTCCCCAGAGCCGTGCGTGTTGGCGTGAATGCGTGTGTGTGTGTGTGTGTGTGTGTGTGTGTGTGTGTGTGTGTGTGTGTGTGTGTGTGTGTGTGTACTGTGTGCACGCACCATTAATTTTACACATGTGGTTGAACATGTGCCAAGATTACAAATCCGCTGCTTTACCATCAAAGGCCAAAAGGGACAAATGGAGTCACGGAGCACAGCAGGAGGTGACAGTTGGGTTTTTTTTTAGCTTAAAAACAGTGAAATGTGCTCCGCTGCCATACTTTCATAAAGAATCCTCAAAGAACTTTTACTTCAACATTAACTTGTATTGGGTTCTTATTTATACACCTCATTTACTTTAATAAACTGCCTGGCCGAAAAGAGTTTCCATTTCAGCAGTCAAATTTGTGTCCCGTACTAAGCAACGACAACAACTAGGGAGACCGAGGCTGCGTTAAGAGCTGTCCAACACATTCATTATTAAAACCTGGAAGGACAAAGCTGAACAGCACTGAGACTCATCAGAAAAAATGCTTCAGTTTGTTAGGGAGCATAAAGACTGGACTTTGGAGCGATGGAGGAAGGTCATGTGCCACCCTGCCTGTTGGTTATAATGGGAGCATTATTTTTACCCAAACAGAACAGTTTAAGAGGTAACACTAAACATCACACACAGAAATGCTTCATGAAGGTAAATGTTCTCTGTGCATGGAAGTGCGATGTCAGTTCTTGACTCTCTCGTGTGTGTTGAACACGGAAATGGACCTGACATGCAGGAGATGATCCTCTCTGAAACATACAGTGGAGTTTCATGACAGAGTGAAGTTGGGTTTGATGGCTTGCTAATATTCCCTGTAACGGACATCTGCGTCTGTAAATGTGAGCGTTTGACTCAAAGCTGGAAGAACACTTCAGCTAGAGGGACAGAAAGTGTCACTCAAGGAGAAATCTGAAACCGCGGTGTCGGAAACTATTAGCACTATTAGCTCTGAACACTCTGATATTAAGCATCGAGTGCCCTTCAAAATTTGCTCTCACGATTGTCTCACGATTTAGTCGTCTTTGTCTTCTTTATGTTTCCAAACAAACTTATTTCTCATTTATTTCTTATGTCTTATTATGACACAGTATAAGTCTAAGTAGATTCATGCTACTCTCGCTAAACTTTTAGCCGTTTAAGGCAGTAAAAGTGTTCCTAAGCTTTTTCCTACTGTTGCTAAACTAATCAGACTGATCAGCTGAATTATAGTATTTCAGTGACTTTAGCAATGTTAGCACCGGCTAATCTGGCTAATGCTGTCACAAAATCTTCACCTTTGGATTTTTTAGTCGCTCACATTCATGACAATATTACAGATCATATTTAGCATTTTCAAGAGCTGACATTTAATTTGACAACACGTGTCAGAGGTGTCGCATGCTAGGCGTGTATTTAGCAGTTGAATGATTTAGCATGTACAGGTCCTGACATAAAGACTGTCTTAAAATATTAGAGATAATACTTAATACCTACAACTTTTTAAAATATATGCTATGATTGTAATTTCTCTGGCACCATTAGCCTAATCAGGCTAATGCTAACACGCCTCAAAACTTTTAACATGTTTGACAGTTTGGAAAAGTAGCACCTGTACTGTAAATAAGGCGTATAATTTTGCTACCTTAGCATGAACAATTTAGCTTTCTCTTGCCTGCAGGGTTTTTTAGTGCAGTGCTTGTAATTTCTTTTGACACAGCTAGAATGATGCTAGCCTCGCTAGTCTCTGGTAAAATACAGGACGAGCAGCAAGTCCTCTGGAAAGAGCCGAGAACACTGAACGCTTATCCAGCAGTTTCTTCTTGTTCATGGTGTCTCAGTAATTAGCTAAATCTGTGGTTCGCTGTGGCACCTCGGGATGTTCATCAGGGCTGAGGATTAGGACCCGATTTAACCTTCAGGGCTAAATGTTCTCTTTCCTGACAGCGGCAGCATTCCCTGTCTTTAGAAGTTGCTTCTGGAAGCTGATGATACGCTGAGATACCTGTCTCTTCCTGTAACAGTCTTCCAGAGGAACCTGTTACAGGAAACTGCCGGTGATTTTGAGGAAGCGTTAAGGCAAAGTAGAGGTCACAAATTATTAGTCTCGCACAGCCGGATTTGTAGCATCTGCTAGTGAGGATGTTAGGCGCTTCCACAGGCACAGCGCTTTCACAAAAAGAGAGAAATTTGAGTGACGCTGCTCAGCACGGTTTTTGTTTTTCAAT
>JAAGKR010010169.1:0-23788 GCA_011419295.1 Clarias macrocephalus | reverse complement strand
ATATTGTCCAGATGTACACATTCTTTCTAAACTTCAACCTCGCTAATGAAAAATCATGCAGGATCAATCAATTGCATTACTGGAGTCTTTACGAACTGAAAGTGTTCCACATAAGAAAATTTGCTACAATGAAGGAAACAAGGCGGAACTGAGAACACATTTACCGAATAAGCTATTTAGGGCTTATAGTGAACAAGTGAAAGTTGCCTCTCCACAAATAAGGCAGAACACGAGTGCAAAAATGTACTATATGACCAAAAGTTTGAGGACAGCTTTCCTTCACACCAATATTCACTTTTGGAACAACCTGTCTCTGCTTTGCCATTATAATAACCTCCACTCTCCTGGCAAGGTTCTCCAGGGTGCTGTGCAGATCCCTTGAGTTCTTCCGCTCCACCCTTGGCAAACCATGTCTTCATGGAGCCTGCTTGGTGCACAGCGACACTGTCATGCTGAAACAAGTTTGGTCATTTTAGCTCCAGTAAAATAATACTAATGGCAACAGATTGAAGAGGAACGGCATGGGATGTGGATCAAGTGTGCACATACTTTTGGCCATATAGTGAAACCATATTTTCTTAACACTCTATGAAATGGAATACAAAATGATTCAACCTGGGTTTCCAACCTTTCTTGTTTTGCATGGCTGCTTTGTTTATGACGGTGCTACAGTGGTGTGAGGAAGCATGTGGTGAAAATGACAATTCATTCATTCTGTAAACCCTTTATGCTGGTCAGGGTCATGGTGGGTTAAGAGCCTATTACAAAATGCACCAAGCTCAAGACTAGATGGTATGACCGTCCAGTAAAAATTTGAAGCCAAATTTAGATTAATCAGTCTACAGTACAGTACAACATGTTTGTTGTATGGAAACATGCGTCTAACCAGTTAACTTATATTTGTTTAGTGTGTTTAACAGTAGACATTGTCCCAATCACAGTTGTTGTGAAGAGGCATTCAGTTACAACCTCCTCATTAGGGTTGGTACACTCACTAGAGCTGAGAAACACCTACTACCCTGAGTGAAACCTTTATCCAGTATGTCCAGCAGTTTCGTCAATAGTACCGTTTAAGGGCCATTACATGAGCTGGCTTTGTAGTTTTGTCCACCACAGAGATTTTCAAGTGTTTGAAAGTCTGTATCAGTGGGCAAATTTCTACCGGTGTGCCACTATTACAGGTCAAAGTACTATACTATGGCATTCTGGCAAAATAATATTCTAAGATGGAGACATGTAACAGAGAGAACCCTGAGCTGCCGTAGGTTCAGAAGGAGCTCAGGTTACTTCAGTACTTGCCTTATAGTGGTTTGTATCTCTTATTGCTTTTTTTTCTCTCACAAATGCACTCACAAATATACACAAGCATTATTGCCATCTCATGCTATATGTCTTCTTTCACTTGTCTCTCTCACTCCTGCTGCATGCTTTTCTTCTTTTTTCCCCCCCTCACCCTGCTGCTCAAAGGGTGTCTCTTCAGTTCCTCCTGTAGCTGAGTTGGCAAGTGGCTCTGAATGCAAATAAGACTAACCCAACCGTCTCTCTCCCTCACACATATACACACACACACACACACACACACACACACACACACACACACACACACTGCGTGTAGTTATATCTGTGCTTTGGAAAACCTTTAGTGAGAAAGCAGTAAGTGAGGGAAGGTTGGAGAGAAAAGGAAGGCAAAACGATGAAACCCCCAAAGACAAAGTGATTTGTCATTTCTTGAATTGGAAAATAAAAGGTCCTAGTTTTTCTCCCCTTCTTAGAGTATTAATCATCATGGCATTTATTTATATATTCATTATTCATATATTTGGCAACATAAGCCAGGAGGTTCAGGGATGCCGTAAAGGGGTTGTAAGAAAGGACGATACCTGGGTCCCTAGCAAAAATTGAAAGGTCGCTAATGTCGATGTATACTGTATGCTAACGTTAGATTGTATTTTATTGAACTCCGTCATCCATATGCTTTCTTTGGATTGTGTTGCTTTTCGCATGCTTCACTTTGTTAGACAGGTTCGATTTACAGTAGGTTATTTCTTGATTCAACATGTCTGGTAGTAATCAAGTCAAATGTAACCAAGCTTTCCAAAAATCACAGTTCATTCATGATTTAGCAAGGGGATGGGGGTTACTTTTTTTACATAGGGCCAGGTAGGTTTGATATCATCTTCATCACTCTATCACAATAATCACTGTACATTATCTAGTTACAGTATGTAGGCCACAAACATTTTTGTACTAGGCTGCAAACAAGTCTATATCTGTTATAGATTTTCGAAATTTTAACATGCAGCTCTACTGGTATTGACTCACATTTTAAGCCATCCCGCAGTAGACGGTGGAAATGCACATTTTGGCACTTCCTCATTGACTTCTATTTCCAGAACTGGAGGTTGCCCCTTCGGCAGGACACCAAGTATTTCTCCCCATTTAACATTCTGCTTGAATCTTCCACAGAGTCACAGAAAGGCAAGGGGCTATGAGTGATATAAATGCAGTTACTGAATGAGAAAGAAGTCGAGGGTAAAAAAAATCTATATTCTAAAAGGTTAAAGTACTATGACAGAAGTGTAAAAGGTGTCCAGTGGAAGACAGCTGAGAAACAGCATGCTTTATTCTAATCAGTAGTGATTACTGGCCACATTTCTTAAGTTTTAACAAGATTAAGTCAATGTCACTGATGCAAGGAAGAGAAAGATTGTCTCTCAGAATGAACGAGATTATGCTAAATCAGTGCGATTAGCCTGCGTCTGTCATATACGCTCACATACACAGAAGGAATGGAGTAAAAGAGGCAATCATTTATCAGGCTATTTAAGTATTTATAAAGAAATACACAACCCTGCAATGGTGGGCTTATTATAGTTTCTAATAGGTAGTCAGGGCTGCACCAGCTGTAAATAAATTATAATAAATGTTTCGCTTCAGACCTCTGACCTCGATGTGGCTTTGTGAAAGATTCTGTGAAGCGGGCAGACATGGGGCTGTGTGTCATAGTGCTCATAAGGTCTGCCAGTAATTGTCACCAGTGGTGTTGCTGGGAAATTGCTTTAACCTTCATGCCTTCTCCATTGCCACCTCTCCGTAAATGTCATCCTATCTGGCGGCTGTCCCTCTCCCCTCTGTTTAAACACTCCTCTTTTCCACACGCTCACACTATCTTTCCCAAACATTCTGCGTCACAGCCCCCCCAACACACACACAATGTACATCCCAGTCACCTTCCCTGGCAATAATGTTCTCTCCCTCTCACTTCTTCCTCTATCTCTACGAAGCATTCTTCTTCATATCTTCCATGCACTATATCGGCTCTTCCCTTTTCCCCCTCTCACTCTTTCTCTATGGCCTAACCAGGCGCATCTAATGATCAGTCAGTCATGCTGTATGAGTATGGATGCATTTTATAACATTTTTAGCAACTCAGAAGCTAATTTTAATTCACGACCTATAGTTTTGGTTTTTGTTCCAAGAGGGAGCTTCAGTGTGAACCAGACTGTCTGAGGGTGAATCTTGGGGTACAAAGAAATCATTTGGCCACATGCTAAATGTATATATGGAAAAAGTACATCCAAAATGTATTTAGTAGTCTTAGGTGGGTATGTATTAATTATGTGAAAAGGGAGATTTTGGGGCAGGGATACTTCAATTGGTAAGGCTCCAGGTTAGGCTCAGACTCTGCTCCATAACAATATGAGAAAGAAAATCTCTCTGATATATGACAAATAAGGGCATCATCTCTGATATAAGGCTGCATGACCTGTAAAATTAAATCACAGTGTGACATGGGTGGATACCAGACCACGGTCATGCTCACATCTCAAGCAAAGCCATAATCAACTATGCACTCCTGCTCCATATCCGCCTTGCATCTTGCTTTTCACCACCACATCCACTTCTCCCATCGCACCTGTTTTCAATCTCTAATCTTCACAGCTCCCTATTTAACACGCTTTCAGCTATTTCTCCCTATATATATCTCCCTATTTCACACCAGCAAACACAATGCCCACTCTCCAAACACGCCGGCTCGGCACTTCCTCATTTCCACCACTGAGCTCATAGACTGGAAACGCTCCGCTCGGTTTGGACATTGCTCTGAAGGTGGAACTCAGATAAGAATCTGGGTGTGGTCACCAATAAGGCAATTCCTTCCTACACTCAATGATTGAAGCTAGAAGTTTGCTAACAGGATAGTAGCTATCAAACAGAAATGGGAAAAACTCAGGATCCTGATTCACAAATAATTATTCTCTTGTTTGTCTATGAAAGACAAAAGCTTTCACTTGAAATCCGCAAAGCTTTAAACTTACATGCTTTGATCAAAGGTTGACACAATGGTGGCTAATTTTCTAGCAAAGGCCATCATGCTAATAGCAAAAATGCAATTTTTGTCACATGATCAGCAGCTTTTGGAGAGTTTTTAAGCCAAGAAATTTATCCACCCATTTATCCAGCAGTAGTGAATGACAGGTATGTATTGTGTAATGTCTGCAATATGTTATGCAATATATTGTGTGAAATTATGGCTTTTAAAGACCATGTTATATATTTAATAAAACTTTAGGATACTGTAGTGTAAGACCTGTGGTGAAGCACAGAAATAATGTTATGAAACTTTAAATATGCAATGTTCTATGATATTGGGCTGTCATCATGGATTGAAGTAAGACATTGCTTATAATGTTTCTCATGATCGTATCCATGCATATATAACTAATACCAACATATAGCTAATACTAAATGCCATACTTAAATAACCTCAAACGAAACTGTAGGCTGATTTAGCCATTGTGGCACAACTGTGGGAGGTACAGTAGGAGTTATAGCTTTTTGAAAAAAAAATTCACACTTACATAACCAAACAATTTAGAAAAAAGTTTTGGCATTTGTGCTTTTTAACACTCTTATGACTCAAAGTAAACATGCAAAAAAAAATTCTCTACTAGTTTGCCATGCTTTTTGCTTCACACACACACACACACACACACACACACACACACACACACACACACACACACACACACACACACACAGTGGCAAGAAAAAGTATGTGAAACCCCTGTAATGAATAATTTTTCTGCACTTGTTTGCCATAAAATGTAATCTGAACTTCATCTAAGCCACATCAATAGATAAACACAAAGTGCTTAAGTTGATAAACAATTAAAAACTCTCATGTCTTTACTGAAGACATCCACATTCACAATGCTGGAAGAAAAAGTAAATGAATCCATAATAGCTTCATCAAAAGCTAATTGGAGTCAGTAGTTTGCACACCTGCAACACGTCCAATTAACGGAATGAATTGGGTTATGATTGATAAAAGATTCTCAACCATTTTAAGTGTTCTGTTAAGTAGCATCTGCTGATGTGAACCATGTCCTGCAACAAGGAGATCTCTGAATAAATACGATCAAGTATTTGATCAGTCTGGGAAGGGACACAAAGTAATGTGAAAGTGTTTAGGCATCCATCAGTCGACAGACAAACTCTATCAATGGAGGCAGTTTAGTGCTGTGGCTACTCTTCTTAGGAGTGGGCACCCAGCCAAGATGACTCCAAAGGCACAATGGAGAATCTTCAATGAGATGAAGAAGAATACATAAGTAATAGATAAAGGCTTAAAGACATCGCTGGAACTGGAAAACATTTCTCTTGATAAGTCTACCTTACACAAGTAATAGAGCAGGCAGAGTGTCCATGGCAGAACACCACAAATGAAGCTGCTGCTTTACAAAAAATGGAATACTACTTGTCTGAAGTTTGCCAAATAGAACCTTGGCAATCCGCAATAGAAAAATGTTTTGTGGACTGATTAAACAAAAGTCAAATTTTTCAGAAGAATATGCCACATTATGTATGGTGTAAATAAGCTTACCAACATTAAAACATCATCACAATGGTGAAGAATGATGATTTGGGCTTGTTTCGCTGCCCCAGGGCCTGGACGACTTGCCATCATCAAGAGGAAAATGAATTCCCAGGTTTACCAAAATATCCTACAGGATAACGCCAGGGTGGGTGTCTGCCAGCTGAAGCTCAGTTGAAGTTGGTTGATGCAGCAGGACAATGACCCTAAGCATCAAAGTAAATCCACCAAAGAATGGCTTCAGAAACAGGAAATGAGCCTTTTGGAGTGGCCGAGTCAAAACCCAGACCTTAACCGCATAGAGGTGCTCGGGAATGACCTCAAGAGAGCTGTTCACACCGGTCGTCCTACAAACGTTTATGGGCTGAAGCAGTTCTGTAAAGAGGAATGGTCAGCAATTCCTCCTGAATGTTGTGTACTGTAGGTCTGATCCGGACCTGAAAGCACTTATTTAAAATCATTGCTGCCATAAGAGGTTTGAGCAGATATTAACTCCAAGGGTCAACTTAATTTTTCCTCCAGCACTGTGAATGTTTAATGTCTGGATGCAAAAAAAAAAAAAAAAAAAGACATGAGCATTTATAATTATTTGTATGTTATCAAGTTCAGCACATTGTGTTTGTCTGTTGTAAAACATATGACATGTTATGGCCAAATTTATGCAGAAAACCAGTTTTCAAGTTTGCAAGGGGTTCACATACTTTTACTATTTTTCCCCATTTTTTTTTTTTATGTAGCAGCTGTGCGCCTTTTTCAGTGTTTTTTTTTCTACTTTTATGTTGACGAGCTGTTACTCCGTCTCGTGCTTCATGTTCTTTGTTTACAGCTGTCCTACTTTACTGTCTTTCATTAGTTGTACTATTTAAGTTCCAGTGTGTCTTCTGTTTCTTGTCTTGTCATCAGCCTTCACTCTACTGTTTTGTTTCCACATCTGCTTTCATTCTGGCTTTGATTCCCATTTTTGTTTCGTTTATTACTTTATTAAAACTTTATTTCGATTTACCCAGATTGTAACCCCATTCATTCAAATTATAGGACACAAGCCTTTGATATACTGTATGAGGAGATTAAATATGGTGGAATTCTAATTATGACTTTGTTGATCATATATGAAGATCATTATAAACCCTTTTTAAGTAAATCTCATTGTGGGTGAATCTCCAAGCAGATCAGCAGTTTCTGGACCATTCAAATCAGCCCGTCTGGTAATAGCAACCGTGGCACAGCTCTTGGTTAAAGAGATCACATTTTTCTTCATTCTAACTGTTGGTGTGACCAATAACTCAAGCTCTTGACCTGAATCTGCATGGTTTTGTGCTTTGCACTGTTGTCACATAATTGCCTGATAACTGCATGAATGTGCAGATGCACAGGTGTTCCTAATACTGGTGTACAGGTGGTCCTAGCTGTTTGCCATTCTTATTTCTACATTAGTGGATCTGCTCACTAGATTTATAATGAAATAAAGCTCTTGCAGTATAAAACTTTGTGAGGGTTCATACAATATGTGAATGACTTACAGCGACTTAAATTTTATTTCATTTATACAATTGAACAATTGAGGGCCGAGAGTACATAGCAGCGAAGGCTTGCCCTTGCTCAGACTTTAACCTTGACCTTCCAGTCAATGGGTCAGCATCATAACCAATGAGCTACAACCTCCTATGTGTAAGCAACACATCATATTTAGGCAACACATAGCAATAGAGGGCAGTCTATAGTGCAGCCTGTACCCTAGTGTTCTCATTTAGATGAAACAACACTGCCTTCAAAGATTGCATTACCAAAATGTTATCAGAGCGAGGGCATTTCAGACAGAAATCGGTGATTTCACATAGCAGTACTGGACCACAGAGTTCTCGATCATCACGAGACAGTGGCAAATAGTTGTGCCTAACACTGTTCAATACCTTGAGGAAGTGGATATAATTTCAAACATTGGTGCAGAACTGGTGTGCTGGCAGAGTCAAAACAAGATCAACCCATTTTCTTCCTCTGTGGGATTGTGGAGGAAGGAGCAGATTGCCATCATACACCTGTTAGACCCATGTGGCATTCTGATTGCAAAACGTGCATCCAAATCACACAGAGAAGTTTGAATGACATCTGTTGCCACATGTGTGTGTGTGTGTGTGTGTGTGTGTGTGTGTGTGTGTGTGTGTGTGTGTGTGTGTGTGTGTGTGTGTGTGTGTGTTAGAGAGAAGGAGAGAGACCACAACAACTTTGTAATAACAGCTTCAAGAAGGAATTACAAAAGCACACCATCAGACATCAGACATTAGTCCTAAACGAGAAATTAGATGCTATTAGTACATCAATTAAGTCAGAAAAGAAAGCAAGCAGACCATTCACAACGTAAAGATCTGAATCAGACAATCTGATCGTGAATAAAAGAGAGATTAATGATCGCTAGAGAGAATTTTCCTCTGAATTATACGCATACTATAGAAAACCAATTGCCCACATGGAATACAGCCATTTGTTGGCAGTCTAAATTGAGTGAGACTTCAATGAAAAATGACCTTGATTCAGAACAAGATGCTATTCAGGCTTTTCCATCTGGCAAGGCTGCAGGTCTTGATGGACTTGCCTACAAATTGTACAAAGCTCTCAGTAAAGGACTTTCTTTCCGTACGCTTAAAATGTTGAATGGTACGGTAAAAATAAAAGACTGCGATGATTAATATAGGCAGGTCGAGTCTTTTTGAGTTAGATTGCACTGTGTTTTTCCCTTTGATAGTGCTTCCACATGTTCATGGGAAATGCTCAAAGTATAAGTATAAAATAATATTTTATCATTATTATTATGAATAATTTATTAGTTATCTAAGAATGATATACAGTTTGACTATGTATATGTATAAGTGATCTCTTATATGTACAATTTTACTTGGTTTGAAATGAAGTTCAGCCTTTTCTCCATGCACATGTGAGTGCTGTGGTGTTGCCACAGATCTGGGAAGAGGATTTATCTTCAATACGAATTTGTTCGATGAACACCGGGCAGAAAATAATTCCGTTTAAAAGTATGGCCCAGGCTTTATTACGAAAAAACCAAATTAAAGTAAAATCAATGGCTTTGTGTCTCCGCAGTGTGACAGGTGCAATATAGCAGTAAGATTACTATCATACCTATTTTTGCTACTGCAGTGAGCTGCACAACTATTAGTCTCTCATGTTTGAATGTTTTTTTTTCTCCCAAAGGCAAGATAAGTTTGCAACAATTTTTGAACATAACATGCCAGTCACATGTCTCCAAAACAAACAACAGGCTCAAATTGTGAGCAGCGCTGCAGCCAAAAGTCTATTGCCTTTTAAATAGGAAATTCTAAACCGATTCTGTGTTTTAATAAACGACTTAATGAGACATTCTCAAATCTTTTGAAAGAGGAATGCATCTAAGGATTACACCATTGCTCCAGTAGTTCATTACATTTTCTTGCCAGTAATTACTGTGGAACCGTTAAATATATCAATGCCTTTTTATCAATGGCTTTTTCTTCTCTTTGCAGTGAATGTATTTTGCATTGAATTTTGCATGCATGATATTTATGAGTGAAATAATAATAATAATATATGCATCATTTGTTGTGCCGGCTGTCCTGAGAAACTCTGGCTGATTGGATCAGAGCGAAGCCAGAAAAAGAAGTCGACCTTTACAAATGTGTTACATACTGTAAGCACTGCAAATCTGTGTGAGTGTGTGCATATGTGTGTATGTGTAAAGCATGATCCGGATTAGCACAACTGTAAAATTTAGTCCATATCACAGTAAGATAGTACAAAGGCATGCAAGTGCTAACAAACTTATATAACTTAATAGCGACATTCAAACCATTTAATCACAAAACAATGACGGAGAAGAGCAGATGTACATCAGATGATTGACATCTGGGTAAACTATGCAGAGCCAAGAGCAAAGTAACAAATGTCAAATGAAGCAAGCAAGCGCCTGAACAGTGCATTTGTATTGTCACAAGAACAATCTTGAAGAGGGACTTTGATGAACGTATGAGTGTCTGTGTTATTTATAGCAGTGTGTGTGATTGGGATCAGGTGTGTGTAATTAAGAAATCTGGTGACCTAGAACAAGGAAATGAATGTGGTTGATTGAAATGGGATCTGGTTATGCCTTGTTGTGAGGCTGGGATGATTTCTGAGAAGTTGAGTTCACGCTCAAACTCAGCGTTGATGTATACAGTAAATGACTGTGTAATAAATGTAAAATTGTTTAAATTCATGCTTGATGAGTCAAATAGTGACAACTCACAGGATTGGGCCTAAACAGTTGTGTGCCCATAAGAAAACCATTTGCTAGTGAGAAGAAGAAAAAAAACAGAAAAACGAGCAATTTAATAGGGAGCACAAAGATTAGACTTTGGAGCAATGGAAAAGGTCATGTGGTGTAATGAGTTTAGATTGACCCAATTCCAAAGTGCTGGGTGCCTCAGGGTAAGAAGGGAAGCACATGAAGCGATGCAGCCCTGATGCCCACTTGAAGCCAGCCCACTTACTGTATGATCTGGAGTTGCTTCAGTTGGTCAGGTCTAGGCTCAGCAATGTTATGTGGCAATAAAATTAAGTCAGCTGATGATGTAAATGTACGGAATGACCAAATTATCACATATATATAAAAATAAAAAAAAATTCTGAGAGCATGAGGAATCATTTTCATGGTCAAAGCTGAATGCAGTTGAAGTAAATCTTTTATTTTTTTATTTATTTATTTATTTATTTTTGGCCAGGCAGTGTATAAAACATTCACATTAGTACAGCCATGGAAAGTTCGATTCAGTTCACTATGCATCTATAGAGCCAGATCCAGTCTGCATGGTATCTACAATGTATTTCAAGTGGATTTGTATGTTTGAGTTGATCCAATTAATATGACTCCATACAGCCTAATCCAAGCATGATTCAATTCAGCTTGTCTCTGTTATGGATCTGTCATGATCTGTTTGCACAATTCCATAAAATTCAGTTAATGTTCATATAATGCAAAGTTCAGTTGGGCTATGGATCTGTAAGATTTAATTATGCATGTGGCTCTATACAATCTGATCCACTTTAACACAGCTCTATAAAGTGTAATCCAACATTGATCTTTAAAGTGTGGTCCATTTCAGCAAGGCTTCATAAAACCTTATCCACTTCATGATGGATCTATAAAACCTGATCTACTTCAGGAAGCCATTTCAGCATGGATCTGTAAGTTTAAGCAAATGATACAGCACTATAAATAATCTGATCTACTTCACAACTCTGTATAATGTTTGATCCAGTTCCGCCGTACTCTGTAAGGATCGGTCCAGTCTATATGGTTTGATAAAGGCTGTTTCAGATCCACCAGCTCTATAAAGCCTGAGCTTGGTCACATGGGTTTGGAAAGGTCTGATTTAGTTCATATTGATTCTGTAAAGCTTGATCCAGTGCACAAAAGTTTGAAAATATCTGATGCAGTTCCCATTGCCCTAGAGTATAAGGCATCCATTTCACAAACATTTGAAAAATTCTGATGTAGATTACAATGGCTCTATAAAGCCTGATCTAGTCCAGAAAGCTTGCAGAATTTTTTGATCCAGTTCACATTGGCTCTATAAAGCTAAATCCAGTTTACATCCGATCCAGATTATAGGGCTATAAAGCATGATCCTGGTATCATGACTTTGGAAAAGTCTGATCCAGTTCAAGATATTGTAGGAATGAAAAAAGAAAAAAAAAGAAAAAAAAAACACATTAGAAAAAGAGAGTTATCGCCATTGATAAATCACAGGACTGCTTTGTTCTGTTTATCTTTGTGCCTTAGGAAAACATGTGACCACTGCACAAATTGTAGAAAACTGTCTTGAAGATAAACTTCACCCACAGTCCGTGGAATAAATGTGGTGTAATGTGTGCATTGACAGGTTTTACCTTCCAGTGCACATGATCAGCAAGCTCTATTAACTTCATCCTTGAAGTTCTTGGGAAAAATCCAAGGCTCAGCCTAGCAGCACAGAGTAAAGAAAAATAATAGAGAGAGGAGCTGCGGAAGACTGTGTCAAGAGTTAAAAGGAGGAAGGGATAGTAAATGACAGAGTGGTCTGAAAGGGAGTGTGAAGGAAATGACAGGCAAGCAAAAGAAAAAAGAAAAAAAAAAGTTGAGTTGGTCCGGAGGGAGGAGGGCGGTTCGGCTGAGGAGTTTTAGCATTTGTGCACCATTCATTAAATGGGCCAAATCATGCATAACTATGAACACAACTTTGGGTTTCAATTGATTTTTTAAGGTAACTGGACTTGCCTGAGGCATGCAATCTATTTAAAGAACAGAGAGAAATGGAAAGAAATAAAGAATGAAAGGAAAATAGGAGCTTTCAGTTCACCTTAATAAACTGAACGTCTTTTGCCTAAAAAGTTTGAGTCATTTAGGGGGAGCGGAGGTATTATTTGCTTAGCCTTTTTTATTTCTTACAATGACTATTGGTCTTACTCACCATTCAGATCTCAGAGTCTTTGAGTCAGCAAAGCAATTAAAATTCTCTTTCATGTTCATGCTAAAATAGTCAATTTTTGAGATCATAACGGTCATAACGGTGAACATTCATAATCACAATTAATTTGTATCTGACCCTAATGTGGACGCTTCTGTCCTCTGAAACAGCCTGAATGTACGCATCAATACGTTTTTTTTGTTTTTGGTTGCACCATCTACAGTATGTTAAAACACATCATATTTATGCTGGCCGCTCATTCATTTCAAACAATTTTAGTAAAAACAAATGCTTGGGATTTTGTTTTGGAGGATGGCAAGACGTTGTTGCGGTCTAGACAAAGGAAGAAAGCCAGATGCCTCAGTTTGGCTGCTATTGCTATCAGTGCTATAGAAACCCAGGTTTGCCAGTGCTGACTGACGATGATGATGGTGTCAGCGGCGTACACATGCAGTACAAAGAGGCAAAAATCACATGAATTACGATCTGACTGTTCTCTCATTCAAGTCACATGATTGTACATCAGATATCTGGGGGCGCATGAAAGTGACTCAGATCCAGTCTGAAAATCAGATTTGTGCTTTCAGACAGATTAAATCCATGTCACAAACAATCGGATTTGAGTCACTAGAGGCTGGTCAAGTGAACACAGCCTCCCTCTTATCTGTTGATACTTGAAACTGCTCACCAAATGTATACGTTTTCTTGCACGATATTTGAAATGGCCAGATAATATAATAAAAGTGATTTTCCCGTACAGACGCACTCAGTGCTCAGAGAACACAACATGAATACGACAAACATACAGTATACTATGTATTAGTCTTAACATTTCCAACAACGAATGTTATTTGAAACAAAGTGTGTTTTCAACATCACTCACAAGAAATATGCATTTAAATACATTCAAGCTTTATTTCTTCAAGCAGGGTGCAGCACAAATTTTACTGTGCGGTAAAATGAGTGTTGAATGCTGTCTCGGGCTGCATGTTTATTAATATTTTGATTAATGTTCATCATCTAACTTGAAGCTTATTCCTGCAGGGTTTGCGTTGTCTTTTTTCACATCTTGTTTGCTTTGCCTAATGCTTTATAAAAGCATTACACAACCCTTTTTTTTTTATTTTATCATCAACAGAAATTATGGCAAACATCTGCTTCTGCTTAAACAAGCAAGGAAACAAATACAAACAAATAAAAAACACACACACACACACATCGTTTCCCATCCACGCTGTATTCTCAGTGTGTGTGGTGTGTAAGGGTGTGTGTCATGAGTTTCTTGATCGTGACCCCCACCATGCATAGGCTCCCTACTCAATGCGTGCTTTTTTCTTTTTCTTTTTTTCTCCCGAGTATGAGGGTGAGAGCCTGTGTGGAGTGGGGTCTGCATGGACCTGGGGGGAAAAAGGAGGAGGAAGAGGAAGCAGAGGGAGGGGGTTCTTGTTTTTCAAGCCACTAAGGTT
This sequence comes from Clarias macrocephalus, assembly GCA_011419295.1. Taxonomy (NCBI): domain Eukaryota; kingdom Metazoa; phylum Chordata; class Actinopteri; order Siluriformes; family Clariidae; genus Clarias; species Clarias macrocephalus. The sequence goes on along the minus strand of JAAGKR010010169.1, from coordinate 9,974 downwards.
AATTCCTTATTCTTCCCTATCGATTTTTCTTCATCCCTGGAAGCCAAACAAGCTGTTGGAAACACAGACACTAAAGATAGTGTAAAGAGGGCAATAACAAACAGTGCACAACAATGACAAACCCACTTCCCATTAGCCAGGGAGAATATTCACAGCTCTAGGTGCACAATTCTTTGATCTTGCCAACAATTTGTGTCTTTCTTGCACTTATTGTGTGTTTTATGATGCCTTTTTTTGTTTCCTTTTGTTTTTTCATCTTTTGCAAAAAGATAATATCAATGACCTCTTGATGAATTGTCTTTTTTGCTCTTGCTTCTTTTCTTTTTTTGATGTTTTTCTCTTAGTTTTTTTCTTACCACAGTAATATTTTTTGAATTTTCTCTTTTCTCTTTTCCCCCCTTCCTTTTTGTCTTAACCCTAGGTCCACTCACAAAAAAACACGATGAATCTACAATGAACCGGCCACGAGACGAAGGTATTTTTGTTGCATGTTTTTCCTTTTTTCTTGTATTTTTGAAGTCTTTTTGGGGGGAAATCAAGCAGTTTTCCTTATTACTCATGTGTAGAAGCGTTTGTTAAATGCCTCTCACACACACATACACACCCACACAGACACACACACACACGCACGCACACACACGTATATATGTGTGTGTGTCTGTGTAAACCGGAAACGGCTTGAAGATGACTGGTGAGAAATCGAAGACGCAGGAAACTGGCCCGGGTGTTGAGAAAGTGTCGTTTTCTACGATTAAATACTGAGCCTGAGCCGCTGAGAAAATCCAGTGGCATCATCATTAACAATATAGGAGAGAAAAGCTTTGAAGCATAATACTCGGACAGAGTTGTAAAGCCATGATTTTACAGCTAAGCAACTGTCACCGGTGTTTGGAAGCATTGGGTGCAAGAGATTGTAATGGCTGAAACATCAGGCCGACTCTAATGGGGACAAATCAGCCGGCCTCTGTTCTGCACTCACAGTATCGGTGGAGGAGCCTGAATACCACTCTGCAAGTATCAGAAAATCACTCATCGAGTGACTAGATGGAAAACATCAATGGAATATCAGCCTACAAATGTGCACTTGCTCACACATACACACACACACACATGCACACGCACACACACACACACACACACACACACACACACACACACACACACACACACACACACACACACACACACACACCTCTCTTCATGCCCAGACTTAAGCACCTGATTAGCTTTTTGGCCTCTTTGTCTTTGAGAAGGCTTTGATGACCTGTTATACCTTCCTGTTAAAATTCTTTGCCATGTTCTTGTGCTTACAAAGAGACTTTTTTTTCTCTCTTTGCCCTTTTCAGTCTTGCTTTTTTTTTCTATTTTGGACCAATTCATCTTCTTTTTACCTGAAGGCATCAACACTGTGGCTAATGTGTTTTTTCTTTCAATACATAAATAGCTAGTTTGGTCCTTGGCAGGGCTGGTCAGTGGGTATTAAATGACATATTTTAACAAATAAAAGCTAATAACATAACATGCTCTTGCGGGTCACATCTACGTATATGAAGAGAGGGAGACGTTTCGGAAATGAAAAGACATACTGTCTGGTATTAAAAAGCATTACATTTGAGTGGCACCGTGGTGAGCCAGTACACTAAGATGTGTGGATGTTTGCATCAGTCTGTGAGAGAATGAATCACAGATAAAGAACATCCACCTGAGCCCAGCTGATTATCCAAAGAAAACCTAACTGTTAATAGAAGCCGCTGTCAGCCCCGCAACTCTCTCTCTCTCTCTCTCCTTCACTCCTTCTCTTTCTCCACTGCCCCTTTCTTTTTCTCTCATTTGGTCTCATATTATGGGGTGTCTGGTGTCTGCTAAGCCTTTCAATGTTAAACCTGTCACCCTGTCTGTCACATCATCACTCCATCTTGCACGTCTATATTTCACTCACCACACAGATGCTACAGCAGTGTCAGCTCATCTCACTGCCATTTTCATTTCTCCTAGTATGGCTGAGGGATTTCTAAGCACCGCTCAAACTGTAGAAGTGGGTGGAAGGTGTAGAGACTGTGTCCCTACTTCAGCATTCATTTTAGCGAAGAATATTCTATTAGGAATCTTATCTCTACATGGCGTAAAAAAAAATAGAAATGTCTGATTAGGACTGTCAGTTGATAGACCATTTACTGTTGCATGCAATATGGAGCATTAATTACATTCTGTTCGGGTTATAGTACTGAACAACATACTGAATAACAATATTTGAAACATTTACTGCTTTTCATGAAAATATTAAATCAGCTACATTTTTTTCCATTAAAATAAGGAAGATGACAGACTATGTGCAATAAAGGAGGCCATCAATGGTTATAATTGGCCCCCTCCCATATTAGAAGTAATAGGAAAGATGCAGCAAAAATAATGGGAATAGCAGCTGTATCCAGCCTGAAAAAAAAAAACTGTAATTTGCCAAATTAGCATCTATTTGGGTAGTTTGTTTACATTTTCAGCCCTTTAATAAGCTTGTCAATGTTTTAATTACAATTGCAATTTCCCTTTCAGCCAAAAGGGGACTCTAAACATAACTGACTGTTTCTTTAAATATCACTTTGGCTGTTTGCAGTAATTGCTGTTAAATGGATCTGTTGATCTAATATGCAACTTGCTTTCACCCATTCAAGGCTTTCTAGATCATAGCCTGGATGTGCAGCATGAGCAGTCATTCAAAGTGTCCTTGTATAGTTTCTAACAAAAGCAACATGCATACAGTAGATTGGTAATGAATGTTGGTTCTATCGTTCAGTATATGAATGTGACTACACACAGTTTAATTAACTAAAAGAAAAACATATTTTTAAAGAAAATTATTAATTTAGAAAATAATAAATGATTTAAATCTGATTTTTATTGCAACACAGCGACTTGCAAGAAATAAATGTAGCTAAATTCTATAAAGTTTATTAATCACCATTACATGTGTAAAACAACGAAAGACAGTATGGAAGAGTTTTTAACATCAGCCACCATTTAAGGGACTGAACAATTTATCAAGCATTTCGATGAGAAAAAGGTTGAATATTTGAAAAACTTTACAACATTAATAATATAGACATTAAAAAACATATAAAATAATTATAGCCATGTTGTAGAACTTTCACTGATCAACTGCCTGACACAAGAGATGATGTGATTGGTCACAGTACACAGTTGTGATACCATAACTGCCGATCAACCAGCAATTTTTAATACACTATGGTTTTATCTGGTTATCTTGCAAAACAATTTGAATAACCCGAGTTTCTGAGAGGCCATTCTAGAAATAACTTTAGCAAATTTTCAAGCTACATTAACAATAATCAAAGGTGAGTACACGCTAGTCAGAGGATGGTAAACAATATTTCAGAAATTTAGGTCTGTAAATGCCATTTACATGCGTTTAGCCTTCATTACCGCCCTGATTAGTCTACTATTTACTATAGTATAATCTACATTTACTGTAATATCTGCCTCAAACTTAAATGGCACAGAGAACAGCTGGTAGGTTCTCTGTGCCAACTAGAAAAGAGTTTGTTTGACAGAACCTGTTGGATTGACCAACACCCAGTAGAAGGGGAAAGCGTAAGTAGATCAGGAAGGTCCCTTGGAGCCATTTCTAAAACAACAAAAAAGTAGATTTCTTATAACCAATGCACAGGCATGCAATGAACTGGAAGTTGCTGGAACACCAGTGTCACTATCATAAACACGGCCAAGGAGTAATGGGGAGGCATTCAACCCCAATAACAAAGTATTGACTGTTAAGTATGGCAGTGGTAGCATCATCATACGTCATACTGGGACTGTTTTGCTGCCAGTGGAACTAGTGGATGGAATAATGAAAAGTGGATGGAATAATGAAGACCAAGTTCTACCTCAGACTTCTTCAGCATAAGCTAAAATCATCAACTAGACAGTTAAAACATGCTTTCCAGTGGTTTCTTGCCGCTGCCCACATCAAATTCAAAACACTGAAGCTTGCCTACAAAGCAACGAATGGCCCAGCACACACTTACATTAAAGCTCTTGTCACACCCCGCAGTGCACAACGTTCCTCTGGTCCTCCAGCAATGCTCAACTAGTCCCACCGTCTACCAGAGATCGGGGAAGACATTAATTTAGACTGTTTTCTGTCCTGGCTTCTATGTGGTGGAATGAAGTTCCTCTAGATGCCCATATGTCCAAATGCCTAAATATAAATATGAATGGCCACGAACACACATCAAAACTGGTTATGCAATGGGTATCATGGCAACTTTGGAGCCTTAACCTTAGGAACCTTAACTATCAAAAATTTGTTGACCATGCGTAAAAGGTCCATGCCATGGGGAAGATGGGAAGAAGAGGAACTGTCCAACTTGAATTCTGCCCGAAGCTTGTTGATGGCTACCAACAGTCAAATGTAAAACTTGCTGAAGGGCATTTGATGAAATATTATTAATATAATATATACATATTTTTGACCCTGTATTTACTGTAGAAAAGCTAGAATTAATTAAAACCTGTGTGGTATTCTAATGTTAAACATGTATTGCATGTTGACCAATCGTTCTGCCCCTTAAAAAGACTAGATCAAATAAATACTTCCAGCTATTATATGTAAACTTCCAATTGCAAGTGTGGACACAATGTGGTTTGGAGAAAACGTGATGCCCTCATATAAAGACAGTTGTGTCTCATCAGGGTATAGTACATGCTACTCTATAATAGCATAAGCCATTGTGACTACTCTCACAGGTGGGGTCAGGAATGCGGGTGTAGGTGGCAAGGGTTTAGAGAGTAAAGCTGCTTGGCTTATTATTTTTAATGACATTTTTTAGCTCTGGTCACTGTTCAGTTTAATGGCACACTCAAAACAAAAGAAAAGCACATACATGTCTCTGCATCGTGACTCATTTCATATTCTAGTGTTAAGGACAAGTTTAAAGTCTTGCTTAGCTCCATAGGCTTTAGTCGCTCTTTGCCATTTTGCAGCCTCCTGACAGAAGTAAGACACAAATATGCCATCATTAACCACACACAGGTGTACAACTTCATTCGTTATCATCTTTTTTATTTGAGATCCTTGCTTTCTAGCCACTTGGTCAGGCACTTGTCCGTGGAGATTTACCTGCTCATAAATAGGACAGTGTGCCCTGCCACCTCTACCAGCTAATTGACATAGTCCCCAGGCCTCTGTTTGATGCACCAGTCAAATAAAAAATGAAGAATGATGATTTACCAGTCTGAAAAATAAGTCAGGAGAATGCAACACCAGGTTCCAACAAATAATATCTTGATCTGGTGAAATGCCTGTTGTCATGGTTATAACCAATTAGTGGCCTCTGTTGTATTTTAGTGGGATTATTCACTCATTGTCTATACTGCTTTATCCTGTATACAGAGGGCCTGTGCGACTTCTACCAAGCCCATGAGACTTAGTGCACAAGGTGGGGTTGATCCTGGCCAGTGTGTCTCAGGGGACACACATACTGTACATAGACACACTCGCTCATTCACACATTATGGGCAATTTAGAAATGCCAATCAGCCTAACATACATCTCTTGGGACTCTGGGAGGAAACTAGAATACCCAGAGGAACAAAACCAAGCACCGGGAGAACAGGCAAACTCCATGCACACAGACCCGAGGCAGGAATCAAACCCGGACCCTGGCAATTGCTGTCATCAGATCACTTTGAGGGTGTGTCTGGGACCCAAGACCCAAGTGGAAGCAATTGTCCATCCACACCTTTCTTCAGGTTTGGTGTGAGTTCTAAGTGCCTCAAGGATAAATCTCAGAGGCTGCATGTGCTACTCCTATTCATACATCTACAAGTAAGTAGAAAGCCACATTTAGTATATGACAGGGGTACCAAACAGCCAAATTAGGAAGCTGACAAATTGGCGCCATCCAAATAAATTTTATTTATTTATTATAATTTATTTTAATTGGTCACATTGGTTATAAAACATGAAAGTGATACCAAGACATCATTTAAAAGGATGCCACTTCTCTGGCCCCGTGCTCCTCTGCCAGTAACCAACTTTAACAGGAGTCCCAGAGTTAATATGGGTCGGCAGATCTCAATTAACAGTCAGGGACTGGAAACCACTCATAATACTATGGATTGTATTTTGACTTTCATACAGTTGAGACTGCTTCAGCAGATGTTGTGCCAAAAGTTGGGTACTCCAGACTGCAGAGGCACACTGCCTAATAAGTGTGGGGTCCTACTATATAGCATCCATTAACGAGCCTAACTTCATCTCCCGGTTCATCCTGTTGAGCGTGGAGTATGTTGGTGAGCACAGGTGAAATGCTTGCAGCTGGAGTGCAGAACCAAAACTCTGTCCAAGATACAGTGCCTTACAAAAGTTAATCCTTTGAACTTTTCCACATTTTGTCATGTTACAAACGCCTAAGGAGTTACCTAATTAGTAAATAGAGTCAACCTGTGTGTAATTTAATCAGTGTTTTATTAGAGAACAAACAACATTATGAAGCTCAAGGAATACACCAGACAGGTCAGGGATAAGGTTGTGGAGAAGTTTCAAGCAAGCTTAGGTTATAAAAAAATATTGCAAGCTTTGAACATGGCACGGAGCACTTTTAAATCCATCATCCAAAAATGGAAAGAGCATTTGCACATTTGCAAACCTACCACGACATGGCCGTTCACTTAAACTGACAGGCCGGGTCAAGGACAGCGTTAATCAGAGAAGCAGCCAAGAGGCCCATGGTCTGGCCTGGAGCAGCTGCAGAGATCCACAGCTCAGGTCTGATCCACTGCTCCATGGGACCACTATTAGTTGTGCACGCCACAAATCTGGCCTTTATGAAAGAGTGGCAAGTAGAAATCCATTGTTGAAAGAATTCCATAAATAGTCCCATTTGCAGTTTATGACAAGCCATGTCGGGGACAGAGCAATAGTGGTGGTCAGATGAGAACAACATTGAACTTTTTGGCCTAAATGCAATACGCTATGTGTGGAGGAAAACCAACACTGTGCATGGTGGTGCCAGCATCATGCTGTGGAGGATGTTTTTCTTTAGCAGGGACAAAGCTGGTCAGAGTTGATGGGAAGATGGATGGAGCCAAATACAGGGCAATCTTAGAAGAAAACCTCTTAGAGACTTGAGACTGGGACAGAGGATCACCTTCTAGCAGGACAATGACCCTAAACATGCAGCCAGAGCTACAAAGTAATGGTTTAGAAAGCATATTCATACTGTATGCTCAAATGGCCCAGTCAAAGTCCAGACCCAAATTAAATTGAGAATCTGAGGCAATAAGCTGTGAATACATTGAATAGTAAAGTGATGGTAAACCCCACCTCCCAGCCAAAAAATGTCCAAGAGACAGACTAAGAGACAGCCTAAGAGACTCCAACTCCCAGTCCAATTAGGTTAACTCACCAGATTACTGATTGTGTACACCTGAACACACACAGTTACTGCAAAGTACACATTCTGCGATTCACTCCAGTTCATTAATAAGCCTAATAGTGTCAGGAATGCAAGTATACCCTTTATTTAAAAGTAGCATGCTTGGAAGTGATTTGCAGTTTCAAAACAATAGAAAAAAATAAAATGCAATAAAATTCATCTTTGTAGTGAGACCAGTAATAATTTGTGAAGTAAATGAATAAAAAGAAAGCAGAGATGCAAGATTTTCTCCCATATTTTTGAATCATTTTAGAAATAAAAATTTTATAAGACTGTCAGGACTGTGCTGTTGGACTGCTCTTTAAGCAAGCTTATCCCATACCTGCTAGAAAACTGAACTGAAGCATATGAGTTTGACAAACTTCAAGCAGAACTACAGCCTGAACAGGGCAAAAACAAACAGCTACCTCATTAATTTGTGCAGTTTCAGTTAACTATGAACATGGTCTAATACACGCAACTCTGATCAGAAGCAAGAAGTAGGACATTCAATTCTCCAACCAGTACTGTGGTCTTTCCCTATATGTATTTTGTTATAAACAATCAAATAGTCCATGTTATTACTGTAGTAAATGGCTTGTGTCTTTTATATAATATAGTGCTCCTAATGGCCCTCCCATAAAAGATGTATTTTCTTAAGCTCAAACACTTAAACTACTCCCATTATAAAACATATGTGTGTCTAACGTGCATGTTATATTACATGAGGATGCTTTTCCATTTCATTTTCTTGCCTTAACCCTATGTGAATGTTAATGTGTGCTGACTTTAAACAACCCCAATAACAATATAGAGACGGTTGCAAAATACAGTTTGTAGCTGTAATCCATCTGCTTCTGCTTCTATATGTGTGCTTAAAATGATGCAACAGTATAAAATTACCTGAGAGGTACAGATATCTTCCATGACATATTGATGCATTCTGGGCAGGTGCAGATAGTGGTGCAACTTGCCCTCTTGCACCATATTCTCTGTTTAGCTTCAAGTATTGCTCTCTTGGTTTGGCAAATGTGTTTAAATTGCAAATACAATTAATGACGCTTCCTATTTAGTGATACCTTATTTGTTACATAATCTAGCAATATAGTTAGTCATAGTCACTTATTTATGTTGTGTGCCCTTAAACAGCCTGTAGCTATTTGGGTCATGATGCCATTCTAGCACACTAACCTTAGAAGCAACCAATTTAACATTGCACTCTTGGCATGTTGAACAATGTACTGTATATACTGTACTGTAGCACTTATAGTACTATAAGTACTAAAGAAACCCTGTATACTGTTTGAAAGCCTAAATAGTATTACTATTTGTATCCCTGGTCATGATTTAGCCCCTAGTTATGTCACATTGTATATGGGATATACAGTATGCCTTATCATATTATTTACAAATCATAATTTGAAATCATACGGTAAGAATATGCTATTTTGTACACTATGTGTCTTTAACTATGAAATAATATGTATTTTCTTTGCTCTGTGTATTCAGGTTGTCAGTTGTCATGGTGCTCATGAACTGGTTGGCAAGAAAAGCATTAGGTACTCATCTGCGACTCTCTGCCATTCATTTTTATTGATACCAAGGGTCTGCTAAAATGAGTGAAATGCTAAATTGTAAAAGTGCTATTTGTTTTCTTCTTAACATTAGTGCTGTATCCACCTTATTTTCAGATTTCTTAGTGTTTACATGTTTTTGTGCAGACGTCCCATTTCTGGATTTGCAAGCAAAAAGGGGGGAAAATAAATAACTTTTGTTAGAGCATAAACCATGCATCAGACCTAAATGTGGAATTGAGACTCCATAGTGAAATTTTTTTAATTATATATATTAATTCTAATAATGGAATCTTCATAACACATAAAAGCAAGTTGCTTAAAGTAGTTTTGTTATTTTAATACATTTTCAAGCAAGTGCAGAGGATAACCCGAAGTAAAAAGTAAACAGTTGGTATAACTTAATTAAGAAAAGGTGGATGCGTTTGACTTCCAAATCCACTAAACCAGTGTGATCAGGCGTTACAGGTTATCATCCCTATTTTGGTAGTGGGACCACAAATGAATAATGTAACAATGTCAATCACAATATCTTGGTGGGAAGAGAAGCATCATCTCAAAAAAAAAAAAAAACAAAAAAAGACCATTAAGGAGGGAAATGGACAAATATAAGGCATAGTGTAAGCAAAGAATGAGTTAAGCTGTTGAAAGATTAATTAGGTAGTGTGTGTGTGTGTGTGTGTGTGTGTGTGTGTGTGTGTGTGTGTGTGTGTGTGTGTGTGTGTGTGTGTGTGTGTGTGTGTGTGTGTGTGTGTGTGTGTGTGTGTGTGTGTGTGTGTGTGTGCGTGTGTGTGTGCGTGTGCAGGGTAATCAGCAGTCCTGTCAATTCCTGGCTTCATCTGCACCAGCTACAGGGTTGTCAGCATCTTCTCTGCTGCCCACATTGTATTCAAACAAACACGTGCGCGCACACACACACACACACACACACACACACACACACACACACACACACACACACACACAC